>CM038676.1:345542912-345770412 GCA_021605205.1 Aegilops longissima | reverse complement strand
CTCCTTCGTTTAGGAGAGGAGGCCGACGCAGTCGCCGCCGTGCCTCATCCGTCCTCGCGGCCACCGAGCCCCGTTCGCCTCGCCATCATGCCCATTGTCTCCAACATCGTCTACCCTGTCCCCGTCCGTGAGCGAGTGTCGGGAGCCACTGCGGGGAGCGGATCGAAGAAGAAGAAGAAGAAGAAGAAGAAGAAGAAGAAGAAGAAGAAGAAGAAGAAGAAGAAGAAGAAGAAGAAGAAGAAGAAGAAGAAGAAGAAGAAGAAGAAGAAGAAGAAGAAGAAGAAGAAGAAGAAGAAGAAGAAGAAGAAGAAGAAGAAGAAGAAGAAGAAGAAGAAGAAGAAGGGGGGGCCCTCGCCTAACATCCCCAGCATCACACTACAGTAATCCCTTATGATCAGTGCCAAGTCATCTTGATTTATAACGCTTAATCATTTTGGGAAAATATCTCAACTCAAGTCCCTTCTTTGAATTCTATGCAAATTCAAAGTGAAACTTGAAGATGCACAAAACTTGCTAGGAAAATTTTCATCATTTAGCCAAAATTCCATAACATTTAATTTTTAAGGAAAACAACATCGCCATTGAGCTAGGATGGACAGTAGCAATTATTTCATTGCAACTTCAGCACTTTTGAATCTCATTTTAATTGTGAAAAATGTAAACGACATCCCCTGGCCTCCAATCTTTGGGTGGCACTAGCTAAAAATGCCTTAGATTTTATGGGCCCAATTCCATAATTTATTTAAGATATTTTGATGCCCAATTAACTTCCTTTCTTTCTCTGTTTATTAAATAAAATGAAAACAGAAAAAAGAAAAAAAGGCCTAAGTGCACGGTGCACTTAGGCCTGCTCGCTACAGGAGCCGGCACAGTCCATCTCCGGCGCCTTCTCCTTCCCTGTTCATACCGGGCGCGGTGGACGCCTGTGCGCCGTCCGTGGCCGCGGTGTCGGGGAAGCTGATCGTGGCCCACGAACACCTATGGGACCGGGTCCCTTGTGGTTCGGAGGGGGGCGGAGATTGCACAAAGAGCGGATCGAAGCAATGCACACGAGCAGATTTACCCAGCTTCGGAGCTCTCCGGAGAGATAACACTCCTACTACTGCTTGGTGGATTATATTGTTTCCTTGCTAGGGAGCAATGGGAGCTACAAAACCTAGCCTAAGTGAGTGTAGTCTCGAATGAGTCGAATGAACTGAACCGGAGCCGAACCCTTTCTACGTTGCACTTGGGCCTCCTTTTATAGGTACAAGGGGTCACCACAGGTGGCAAGTAGACAAGGGTAAAATAGGAAAAACAGAGGTTGGTACACCGCTTTGTACAGTGTACAGTGATCTGTACCTGACTCTGACGGCAAGGGACAAAAGCCATAAATGTCCGTCCTGTCGCTCAAAAAAGGCAACAGGACCGTCAAGTGCGCCTCCGTTTGCCATGATGGTAGCTTGTCGGCGCCGCTTATCGCCGCTCCCGCTGGCTGCATAGCCCATTGACACGCGCGTTCGGAAAGCCCCATGGCGACACGTTGGCGGATGAGCTGGAGCGGAGATGAAGAAGGTTACTGCATGGCAAGCGCTTTGCTGCGGCAAGGTCCTTGTCGCTTCGGGAGCTTGTCGCTCACCAAGCCTTCCGGCAAGCTCCTCTTGCCGGGTCTTGTTTCCTTCGTGCCTTGAGTGGCCTTCCGGCAAGCTCCTCTTGCAGGGGCCTTGATTACTTTGTTCTTGAATGGCTCCAAAGGAGCCGCCGAGACCTTGGCGGTCACACGGGCCAGCCTGCCTGCTGGGTGTTGCGATTGTCCGGCACGAGTTCGGGATACTAGGGTACCCCTACTCTAGTACACCGACAGAGCCCGAACTGGGCCACACACGGCGCTAAGCTCTGTTGGGCGGGCCCAAACGATCTGCAGACACGGCACGCTGGCCCGGATCGCGATTATTCGCCGGACCCACCACGTCCCCCACGAACGGCACGTTCCGGACATGGCGTCATGGGAGAGATCGTGGGGGCTTTCTTTAATGGGAAAACCGGAACGCCCGTCCCCTCTCCCCCTTTATAGGCAGGGAGAACAGGGGCAGGACGCCCACTTGCCATTGCTGTCACATCAGAAACCACTGCTGCTCCCCCCTTCTTCTCAAGTCCACAGAGAGCGACGCCCCCCCATTGCCACCGGCGCCACCAACACCGTCGACCTCCTCCACCACCTCCCCCCATGGCTCCGAAAGCCGACAAGGGGAAAGGCGTGAAATCGGCCGAGGCGCAGCGGCTCCCGGCGCTGCGGAAGGAGCGGGCCCTCTTCGATCCCCTGCTTGGCAGGAAGGAGCTGCGGGAGCTGTATTACCTTTTCTGGTCGACGGAGACGCGGGCGCACCCGCGCACGAGGGTGATCTCCGCCGCCACATCCGAGAAGGTTTCCATCGGGTACCCTTTCTTCGCTTTTCTTCCCTGCGGGCTCTGCCGCCTTTTCAATTCTTTTGCGATGTCATGAACACATATGGCCTCCGCCTCCTTGATTTCACCCCCAACGCCGTCCTCACCATGGCCGTTTCGCACACCTCTGCGAGAACTTTGTCGGGTCCACCAAATGTAGCACTTTTCGCCATTACTTCATGCCCAGCGTAGAGAGAGGAGAGCCGCTTGCGGAGGGATTGCATGGGTCTCGGGATCGGCAAGAAGGAAGCATATCTTGACGGAGAGCTGCGACAAGTGGGAGGAGTGGAGAGCTGACTGGTGTTGGATCTTAGAGGAGGAGCCACAACCTTTCACTGCCCTGCGCCAAACTCCCATAGTGCGCGGCAATGATTGGAGCAACTTGGCGCCGGAGGACGACAAGTTGAAGATTGCCGTGACCAGGATCTTGAGCCTCCGGCATGCAGGGCTTACCGTAGGAGCAGTTGGCGCGGACTTCCTTCGCCGCCGCATTGCGCCCTTGCAGGAGAGGAGGAGGCCTGCTTGGGAATTCCAAAACGCGGCGGACATCATGAGGCTGCGCCCGGGTCTGAACTGGAACTTTACTGTCTTGGAGCTGGATGGCATGTTGTGGGAGCTGTTCAAGCCTGATGCAGATCACCCCGAGTGGTTTATGTTGCCGAGGGGAGTCGTGCCCTTGTGCAACAACTCGTCGCTTGACAGCATCCGCGCGATGATGCCGTTGAGCGATTCCCATGGAATCGTTCCAACTTGGCAGGAGCGCACCGACGACGTCGTGCAGCAGTTCTTTGACAACTTGGCGGAAGTGCCGATTTGTGCCGACGAGCAGAAGCGGCTCACCCGCGACACCACCGAGCAGGAGATGGCGCGCATCGCCACAAGGTTGGAGTAGGCGGCAGAAGCTGCCGCCGCCGGCGCGTTTGGGTTCTCCGTCGAGGAGGCAGAGGCAGCCGAGGCGGCAAGCCTTGCCGATCGAGAAGAGTTCGTCGGTGAGGAGGAGCAGGCCGAGCCCGACGCTGACCCGAACGAGCCTGCCGGGGGCGCCCCCCTCCGCCGTCAAGTAGCTTGCCGCGGGAAGAGTCCGCGGCCCCGCCAAGAAGATGCCTCCGCAATACCGGAGAAGTGGCGGGGCAGCAGACGGCCCAACAGCCGCCTCGCCGCCCGACGCGCTCCACCGCGACAAGCACTGTTGCCGCGGGAGCGCCTCCTGTCGCCACAGCAACGTGAGCGGGGCCTTCCAGAGCCACGGCCCCCGCACCCGCCAAACGTCCGAGGGAGCCTACTCCTCCAGCTCGTCGCACCGGAGCGGAATTTGACTTCTCCGCTCTCAGCTCCGAGGAAGAAGAGGAAGAGTAAGTTCTTGTCGCTGCTACTTGTTAATTCTTCAATTTATTGCCGTCTTGTATCGACTTGCTTCATTCGAGCTCTTTCCTTCTTCAGGGCGCTGGCTCGAGAGGGCGTCGAAAGGGCCAAGACTCGGTGGTCGTCGTCGAAGGCGATTCCCAATGGTGACAGGAGGCACGTCTGAGACTTCCTTGCGGATCCGGCAACCCTTCATGAGCTGCCCAAAGACAGCCCCCAGCGTAAGTGTTTGGATTATCTCTACGGTTCGGTGTGCTTGGGTGCTCCTTCTTCTTGATATCGACTTGTTGAACTGTGCGAGAGCAGAGCAGCCTCATCGGGAGGCCCCGGAGGTTACTCCTGAAGTTTTGTCTACTTCAACTACGCCACCGAGGGATAATTCTCCGCCAAGGGAGCGCTCTCGGCAAGGAGGCCTCTCGACAAGGAGCTTCTCGACAAGGGAGCTTCTCCGACAAGGGGCAGCGCCGACGACCCTCCGGTGGTGGAGACCTGACTCTGAGACCCCATTGCAGGTAATCTTCTTGACTGAAAATTTCCCTTGGGTATTTTCTCTTCTGTTCTTCTCTTCGAACATTTGCTTGACTTGTTCTTTTCTTTTTCTGATCAGCAGATCCATCTGCCGGAGAGCCGATGGAGACTGAGGTTGCCGGCGAGGAGGACGCTCGCGACAACAATGACGACGCCGCCAACATGGAGGAGGAGGCCGGCGCCGACGGGTCCGCCGGCGAGGAGGCCGCCAAGGCTGCCGGCGCAGAGGCTGGGGAGGGGTTCGGTGATCATACTGACGGCCCTGGGGCCGCAGGAGCGCCAGGCGCTGCACCGACCGCCGACCCCCCCGCCACCGATGCCGCACCCGACTCCGAAGAGCCCCAGCCCGGCACCTATCTGAAGGCCGGCGAAGGTGTCTTTATCAAGCTTCCATGGGCGTCAAGCTCCAGGGCGCCGGTCGAGGGAGAGACCTTCGACGTGGAGCTGCTTGCATCTGCTGGGCTATCGCTGGTAACGCGCCAAGCAGCAGCAGATGGGCGAAGTCGAGGAGGAGCAGCTGCTTGAAGAAGCTCTTGTCGCTCTACCGCGCCCGACAAGCTAAGCTGGAGTCGCGGGAAGCTCTTGTCGCGAGGGCGGAGCTGACATGGAGAAGCGCAGAAGAGCTCGGCGCCAACAAGGAAACTCTCCGGGACATAGCGAGCGGGGAGCAGCTTGTTGAGAGCGCACGACCTTCATCTTGGAGAAGGCCGAGGTCGAGGCAGCAAAGGCTTGCCGCGAGAAGCTCTGCGAAGAAGGTGGTGGCGCAGCGGAAGATCAACCTCGATTGCTCGAGGAAGATCTTACGCATGCGAGCAATCAATTGGCGGAACACTCAAGGAGGCAAAGGACGCTGCTGCGCCGCCGAGGCCGCCAAGAAGGAATTAGAAGCGAGGTGACCCAGCTGGAGGCCACCCTCCGGAAGAGCGCGAAGAGGTCACCTGGCTGAAGCATGAGCGAGAAGGACACCTACACTCTTGGTGAGTTGCAGGTCGTCTCGTTGAGAAGATCAAGGATATCGGCGCCGCCAAGGACTCCAAGGCGGATCTGGGCTGGCCGACCACCACGACGGAGGCGCTGAGCGGCTCCAAGGATCGAGAAGCGGGCCTGTTGGAGAAGATTAAAGCCAACGAGGAGCTGCTGTCGAATGCTGTGACCGCCAGAATAATCTCGAGAGACAGCATAATGCCTTTGGACAGAAGGTCTTGTGGACCTTGCCGCCGCCATCCACACCTTGGTGATGGAGTGGGGATGGTGGATCTTGGGTACTCCACCGACGAGAACCTCCAACCCAGCGCCAAGCTCAGCCTGTTTTCAAAGGCGTGTTGACGGGTCTCAGTGGCTCAGGAGGAGATCCCAAAGCAGCTAGCTGAGGAGTCGCGCCAAGTCTGCGCCGGGGCCCTCCAGAAGGTGCTGATGAAGGTGGCCTTCCGCAATCCGGGCGTCAACTTCACCAATGTCCTCAAGTCCCTGCCTCCAACTGCCGACGTTGAAGCGCTCAAAGCCCTTGTCGCACCCATCGTGGACAGGGTGAGCAAAGTCAAGAGGCTCGATGGCGATCGCGTGGACTAGGCCGCCAAGTTTATCTTTCCCTTGTCGCTGCAGACCATATTTAGAACAACTTATTAGATCTGCGACAAGTTATTTTGTAATATACTCTATCTTAAGCAATCGAATGCAATGTTATTTCCTTTATTCGATTTCTTCCCTTGTATGTTTATGCCCTACGCTTTTAGGGGACTTGTCGGTGCAAACACCTTTGCATGAGCGCCGATGCGAACGTCAAGACCTCTTTGGCGATCTTGCCTCCGACAAGCAACCTTGTCGGAACTAGTTGCAAGCGCTTAAGTTGTTGAGCGGACTCGAAACAACGTAAGGGCGCAAGTTAGCCGCGAGTTGGTTCCTCCGCGCACGGGTTTTCCATACAAAGTACTATCGTTCGAGGAAGATAACTTGAAAATTTAAAAACTGATTGCTTAAACTTAACAACTTAGCTTTTCTGTTGTTTGCTTCCCGGCAAGGTGATACTTCCTCGAGTGACACTTGGTGGCCCATACCATTATCTTCTCCTTCCCCCTCGGTTAACTTGTGGGTGGATGAACCTTGCTCTCTTTTGAGAGAAAAGAAGAGAAAATAAAGTTATGGAGCCTAGTGGCTCGTTATCGCTTACCGGGTGTGGATGCTGCACAAAATGTCAGATAATACATGCATAATAATGACGAAAGCATGAAATTGACAAATTGTGCACAACACATAAGCTTCTTGATGCACGGATCTGCGCCCGCTTTGTACAAAGGATTACATGCAACAACGGCAAGACTTGTACAAAAGGGTGGTTCTTGGAGCAGGTTCCGCAACCGCGCCTCTATGGGTAAAACTTACGAAGGTGCTCTATATTCCAGGAGTTGCTCACCGGAACGCCATCTTCGGTCTCAAGGCGGACAGCGCCAGGCCTAGTGACTCGTTTCACCCGATAAGGGCCTTCCCACTTCAGCGTCAACTTGTTGGAATTCTTGGCGGATTGAGCGCGCGAAGAACAAGGTCGCCTTCCTCGAAGCTTCGGCATTAACTGCGGCTATGGTAGCGGCGCAAAGCTTGCTGATAACGAGCAGCTCGTCAGCAGCTGAAAGCGATCCTCCTCAAGGAGCAGCAGCGTCATCTTGTCGCAGCTCCTCTTGCTCAAGCTCATCATAGCGAGCACTCGAGGCGATCCGTATCACGAGTTCCGTGGGGAGAACTGCCTCTGCTCCATAGACTAGAGCGAAAGGTGTCGGCGGTGGCTCGATTTGGCATCGTCTGATCGACCAAAGAACCACGGCAGCTCCTCAATCCAGTTTCTTCGCACTTGCGCAGCCTGTCGAAAGTTCGGTCTTGAGTCCCCGCAGCACTTCAGCGTTTGCTCTCTCGCTTGACCGTTGCTTCTCGGATGAGCAGCGAAGCAAAGCAGATCTTGGCGCCAAGATCTTGGGCGTCTTGCATGAAGGTGCGGCTCGTGAACTGTGTGCCGTTGTTGGTGATGATCCTGTTAGGAATCCCAAAGCGGCAAACAATTGACCAAGAACTTGCTGCTTGTTGTCTTGTCACCTTCCTCATCGCTTCCACTTCCGCAACTTTGTGAACTTGTCGATTGCGATGTACAAGTACTCAAAGCCCCGACAACTTCGGGGAAGGGCCGAGGATGTCGAGCCCCAGACCGAAAATGGCAGGATAAAGGGATCGTCGGAGAGCTTGAGCTGGCTGGTGTATCTGTTTTGAATGGAACTGCACGCTTCACACTTGGTTACTTGTGCGGTTGCATCACGGAGGGCTTCGGCGAAGAAACCTTCTTGGAAAGCTTTGCGGCAAGTGCTCTTGCGCCAATGTGGTGACCACATATGCCTCCGTGTATCTCTGCCAACAACTTCATCCATCTTCCCGCAAATACACTTCAATTTCACACCGTTGAGTGTTCTTACATGCAGGATGTTGTCAACAAACTGGTACATAGCTGACTGCCGGGCTACTCTTTTCGCTTCTTCTTGCTCTTCGGGAAGTTCTCCTGTCTGAAGGAAATGAACGATCTGCTGTGCCCATGCTGGAGCTTGCGGCTCGACAACAAGGACTAAAGGCACATCTGCCGCTGTGGGAACATCAGCTTCTACGGGAAGAACCTGTGGCTCAGCCGGAGCTTGATGATCCCCGGCAAGCTTGCCGGAGCAAAACTTGTCGGGAGCGTCTGCTTCAACGAAACAAACCCAGGGGTTTGTCGGAGCAGACTGCTCCCCAGCGATATCTGCGTTGATCTTGGGGACCTTCTTGGCGGCGGCTTCAGGGAGCCCTGCCGGAAAGTAGTCACCAGAGACCAACTTCCTCTTCTTGTTCTGCCCAGTTGATGGTGTTACGGTTGGTTGAGTCAGCTTGAGCACAAAAATTCCTGGTTCCACAGGTAACTTGAGTGCAGCACACTTTGACAGGCCATCGGCAATATCATTTTGAGCTCTTGGAACATGTTCCATTTGCAGGCCTTCAAAGTGTTCTTCTAGATTTCTCACTTCATCAACATAGGCTTCCATCAGCGGGCTCTGATAATCTTTGTTTACTTGGCGGACGACAAGTTGCGAGTCCCCCCTGACAATGAGCTTCTTGATCCCAAGGTCTACCGCGATCCTGCGACCGGCAAGCAAGCCTTCATACTCTGCAGTATTGTTTGTTGCTTGTTCCTTGGGAAAGTGCATCTGGACTATGTACTTGAGGTGCTCTCCGGTGGGTGCGATAAGCAGCACGCTGGCACCGGCGCCTTGCAGCGAGAAGGCACCATCAAAGTACATCAGCCACTCTTTATTTGCCTCCTTGACGGGGATGCTCGTCTCTGGAATTTCTTCATCTTGCGTTGGCGTCCACTCTGCTATAAACTCTGCCAGTGCTCTGCTTTGGATAGTTGAAGTGCTTTCAAACTTGAGGCCAAAGCTTGACAGTTCTAGTGCCCACTCGACAATCCTGCCTGTTGCTTCTGGATTTTGCAATATCCTCTTTAGCGGAAAGCGAGTGACAACTGTTATCTCATGCGCTTGGAAGTAATGGTGCAGCTTTCTCGAGGCCATGAGAAGGCCAAAAAGCAGTTTCTGCACGCCAGAGTACCTTGATCTAGCCCCTGCGCAGAAGGGCCGACAAAGTAGGTGGGCGCTGCACCATCCTTTTTCGCATCTTGTCGCAATCCTGCGCAGATCCATCCTTGTCGGGACCAGAGCTTGTGGCGAAGCCCCGCTTGTCGCTGGATGCATCTGCCTCGGTTGCGGCTCATCATCCGCCTCCTCTCCGCTACTAACGCAGCACTAACCACTTGATTGGTTGCCGCTATATACAGCAACAACTTCTCTTGTGGCCTAGGTGCGACAAGTATTGGAGTGGAGGACAGTACCTCTTCAAGTCCTGCAAGCGCAGCCTCCGCCGAGTCCATTTCATAGGACCTGCCTTTTTCAAAATCTTGAAAAATGGCGGGGCGCTCACTGACTTAGAAATAAACCTGCTTGAGAGCAGCCACGCAACCGCAAGCCTTCTTACATCCTTGACGCGCCGGTGCTTCAATCTGCTCAATGGCCTTGATCTTTTCGGGATTGGCTTCAATTCCCCGCTGAGATACAAAGAACCCGAGAAGCTTGCCAGAAGGGACTCCAAACACGCACTTCTCGGGGTTGAGCTTGAGGTTGATCTTGCGCAGATTTGCAAAATTCTCATCCAAATCTTGAATCAGAGTTGCTTTGTCCTTGCTCTTGACCACTATGTCATCCATGTAGGCTTCTACATTTCTGTGTATTTGTGGCTCAAAGGCGTCGTGGACTACTCTTGCAAACGTTGAACCAGCATTCTTCAAACCGAAAGGCATCCGTATGAAACAGTAAGTGCCACATGGTGTAATGAATGCGATTTTCTCTTCATCCTCCTCTGCCATGAAAATCTGATGATATCCTGAATATGCATCAAGAAATGAAAGCAAATCACATCCAGCTGTGGAGTCAACAATCTGGTCTATACGCGGCAAGGGAAATGGGTCTTTGGGACAAGCTTTATTAACATCTGTGAAGTCAATACAAAGTCTCCATTTCCCATTCGCCTTGCGTACAACTACCGGATTGGCCAACCACGTGGGATGGAGCACTCCTTTGACAAGGCCTGCTGCTTCCAACTTCTTGATTTCCTCTGCTATGAATTCTTGGCACTCCACTGCCTGCTTCCTAACTTTTTGCTTGACGGGCCGCGCGTGAGGACAGACAGCTAGGTGGTGCTCAATTACTTTCCTGGGAACACCGGGGATGTCAGATGGTTGCCATGCAAACACATCGACATTCGCCCATGAGAAAGCAACGAGCTCGCCTTCCTATTTAGGGTCAAGCGTGGCATCGATGGTGAAGGTACCACCAGTGTCGTCCTCCTTGGCGGGCACCTTCTTGGTCTTGGCGGAGCTGCCATCAACTTCTTGCACTTGCGGTGGAGCTTGATGGTGCGTCCTCGACGGTAGTAGCGGCACTCGAAGAGGTGCGCTTGCGGAGTGGGCATCGAGCTCTTGCGGACTCGGTCTTCTTCTTCCCCGGAGCTTCAGCGGCAAGTGATTTTCTATCCGCCGCACTTGCTGCATCCGGTAAATCTTGTCGGCGCAGATAAGCGCATCCTTCTTGTCGCCATGAACAGAAATGGCGCTTATCGGGCGGGCATCTTGAGTAGGTTGTAGCCGTAATGAGAGGCTGCCATGAACTTGGCGAGTGCTGGACGGCCAAGTATCCCATTGTAGGGCAATGGGAAATCAGCAACATCGAATGTGACCCTCTCGGTCCTGAAATTCAGCTCAACGCCAAATGTTACCGGCAATGTGATCTTCCCTTTCGCTTGCTCCTTCTGGGTTGATTCCTTGAAAGTGCCGGTCTCTTCGAGCTCGCTGTCGGGGATTTGAAGCTTATGGAGCACTGCAGAGGAGATCAGGTTCAGGCCGGCCCCGCCGTCAACCAACATCTTGGTGACCTTGAGGTTGCGGATAGTTGGTGAGACCAACATCGGCAAGCACCCGACCGCAGTTATGCGATCAGGGTGGTCCTCAATGTCAAAGATGATGGGCGTGCTGGACCACTTCAGAGGTTTGCGCGACTCCACGGATGGTTCTGCTGCATTAACCTCTCGCATCCACTGCTTGAGTTGACGGTGCGAGGTATGCAGAGAAGCACCTCCGTCAACACAGAGAACCTCTGTTGCCTTCTGAAACTCTTGCTCATCAGCCTCGTCATCCTCCATATCTTCATCATCTTCTTCGTCTTCGTCCTTGTCGCGGCCGCGGGGAGGTCTGTCTCCTTGCCGCTGCTTTGCCTTGCCGCGGCGCCCTCCCCGGCCGGGTCTCTTCTTGTTAGCTGCCCCTGCACCTTCCTGGGCTTTCTCCTTGTCTCGCCGCTCGTATTCTGCCTTCTGCAGTTCAACAAGCTGCTCGACTTTCTTGCAGCTCTGGAGATCGTGGCCCTTAGTGCGGTGAATCTTACAAGATCTTGTTTGTTGGAGCTGTCGGGCTTGTCGGCGGCCGCCACGACTTGGCGGTCGGTGTCGTGGCAACCTCCTTGCCGGAGCTACCAGCCTTAGCTTTGCGGCGCCACCTCCGTTGCGGACTGCTTTCGACAACTAGTACCTCTTTGTTCTTCTTCCTTCATTGTTCCGCCGGCTCTTCTTTGCCAGGCGGTCTCCTCCTTGTCGATTCTGCTCCCACATTCTCTCCTCGAGTCTTCTTCCCTCCTCGGGCGTGCACACTTGTCGGCCAAGGCATACAGCTCATCGGCGTCCTTGACTTTGCACATCGCCATCTCCTCCGCATCCTGCAGTTCCGCACGCTCGATGGAGCATGCACCGATCACCGCGGCAAGGTGGACATCTGGGATGTTGTAATGAACACGGCTGAATCTACGGATGAACTTGCGAGGACTCTCCTTCCTTCTGGGCAAGCAGGTGAAGGTCACTCTCCTGGCCATGAGGCTTGTGGCCGCCTGTGAAGGCGCCAACAAACTGATGACACAAATCTGCCCAAGAAGATATGGAGCTGTCCGGCAAGTGCATGAGCCAAGATCTGACGTTTGGCTTGAGCACCAGAGGGAAGTAGCTGGCAAGGATCTTGTCATCTCGTCCCCCCGCAGCCTGCACCGCGATGGTGTAGATGCTGAGGAACTCCGATGGGTGTGTCCTGCCATCATACTTCTCTGGTACATCTGGCTTGAAGTTTTTCTTGTCGGGCCACTAGACTCGCCGCAGCTCACGAGTGAACGCAGGGCAACCTGCCGTGTACGGCAAGTCGCCTGGTTCCCCTGGCGCATGCATATCGACAGTGGGCCCAGCGCGCTGGTCGGATTGACGCCGCGCTTCTCTTCGGCGCTCGATGCGGGTTCGAGCGTCTTCTTCTTGTCGTTCCTTAAGAACTTGGCGCTGATCACGGCGAGCTCGTGGATCCGACGACGCGGTGGATTCGCTGTCGAGGTGGATCCGAGGAGCTGGTGATCTTGGCCTTCGGGAAGGGGAGTGCATGGTGGTGTCACCCCCGCAGGTCTCATCGCCACCGGCTCGTGCCTTGTCGCCTCGCCGCGGCAAGGACGCAGTTGGTTGCCGCAGAACGTCACCGTTGGCAAAGCCGATGAGACTCTGGATTGTTGCCCTCCATTCGTCGACCTTGTCGGCCGTTGGAGGGTAGTCTAAGTAGCTGAGCTCGCCAAGGCTTCCGCTGGAGTGGTGGGTGGCAAAGGCGCACGGAGCGAGGAACGGATGTGCTCGGACTCTAACCAAGTTAGGAGGAGCAGCATCCATAAGCGACCGTACTCGCTTCGTCACCGGCATCTTTGGCGTGCATGCGGTCTCGAGGGCCTCGGGATCCTCCAGCTTGGCCTTGATCCAACGAGCGTATGGTGCTGCGAGCATCATGACGCTGTCGGTCCCGCGCCCCCTGAGAAGGACGCGGTGCGGACTCGGATGCCGACGCCTGCACCGCCTTGTCCTTGGACCTGGCGGTGTCGTGGGCTCTCTCGACGGCGCCCATTCCTCCGCCAGCGTCTTCCCCACCACCCGCCAGCTCCGGTGGTGGTGGGTTCGACGCGGACGGCTCTGCTGCCGCCGAAGACTTCTTCTTCGGTGCCATGTTGATGAAGATGATGATGAAGTCGCTCGTGTGACCGCTGGATCAGGTTCACACAGCGCCAAAGATGTCGGGGAAGCTGATCGTGGCCCACGAACACCTATGGGACCAGGTCCCTTGTGGTTCGGAGGGGGGCGGAGATTGCACAAAGAGCAGATCGAAGCAATGCACACGAGCAGATTTACTCAGCTTCGGAGCTCTCCGGAGAGATAACACTCCTACTGCTGCTTGGTGGATTATATTGTGTACTTGCTAGGGAGCAACGGGAGCTACAAAACCTAGCCTAAGTGAGTGTAGTCTCAAATGAGTCGAATGAACTGAACCGGAGCCGAACACTTTCTACGTTGCACTTGGGCCTCCTTTTATAGGTACAAGGGGTCACCACAGGTGGCAAGTAGACAAGGGTAAAATAGGAAAAACAGAGGTTGGTACACGCTTTGTACGATGTATGATGATCATGATCGACTCGACGGCAAGGGACAAAAGCCATAAATGTCCGTCCTGTCGCTGAACGATTCTGTGAGGACCGTCAAGTGCGCCTCTGTTTGCCACGATGGTAGCTTGTCAGCGCCTCTTATCACCGCTCCCCGCTGGCTGCACAGCCCATTGACACGCGTGCCTGGGAAAGCCCCATGGCGACACGTTGGCGGATGAGCTGGAGCGGAGATGAAGAGAGGTTACCTGCCGCGGCAAGCGCCTTGCCGCGGCAAGGTCCTTGTCGCGCTCGGGAGCTTGTCGCTCACCAAGCCTTCCCGGCAAGCTCCTCTTGCCGGGGTCTTGTTTCCTTCGTGCCTTGAGTGGCCTTCCCGGCAAGCTCCTCTTGCCGGGGCCTTGATTACTTTGTTCTTGAATGGCTCCAAAGGAGCCGCTGAGGACCTTGGCGGTCACCAGGCCAGCCCTGCCGCGGGGTGCTGCGACTGTCCGTGCACGAGTTCGGGATACTAGGGTACCCCTACTCTAGTACACCGACACGCGGGTGGCCACACGCTCGCCATCCACTACCGTCCTGCATAGATAAGGTCATTGGCGAAGCCCCCTGCCAAACCCTAGCCAGACCCAGATCCGCCTCCTCCCCTGGCTCTCCCTCACCCACTCTCCCCTTCTCCCTCTCCCTCTCCTTCGTTTAGGAGAGGAGGCCGACGCGGTCGCCGCCGTGCCTCGTCCGTCCTCGCGGCCACCGAGCCCCGTTCGCCTCGCCATCGTGCCCATTGTCTCCAACGTCGTCTACCCTGTCCCCGTCCGTGAGCGAGTGTCGGGAGCCACTGTGGGGAGCGGATCGAGCCGCCCCCTTTCGCCACTTTCTCCGGCGAACTTCGTCGCTCTGGCAACTGCTGCTGCTACTAAGCCATTCACCGGCCTCCGTGTGTTGCTCAGTGAGCTCCTCTACCTCCTACTCCTCCCCGTTTTCTCTCTCGCGTGCCCTAGCTAGTTGCCGCCGAAGCGCCCGAACGCAGCGCCACGGAGCTCATCGCCGACGAGTCTCCGGTGACCAAATGGTCACGGGACAGTGCCGGTTGCACTCACCGCGCCCCGTAGATCCTCCCTAGCCTCTCCATTTGGTCGCTGGCTCGCCGCAACACCGTTTTCCTCGAGCTTCCGTACGCGCCGCCGCCTCCGCTCATCGCCGGCGCCTGATGACCCACAAGTATATCGGATCTATCGTAGTCCTTTCGATAAGTAAGAGTGTCGAACCCAACGAGGAGCAGAAGGAAATGATAAGCGGTTTTCAGCAAGGAATTCTCTGCAAGCACTGAAATTATAGGTAACAGAAAGTTTTATGATAGGATAATTTGGAACGAGCAACAAGTAACAAAAGTAAATAAAGTGCAGCAAGGTGGCCCAATCCTTTTTGTAGCAAAGGACAAGCCTGGACAAACTCTTATATAGAGAAAAGCGCTCCCGAGGATACTTGGGAATTATCGTCAAGCTAGTTTTCATCACGTTCATATGATTCACGTTCGGTACTTTGATAATTTGATATGTGGGTGGACCGGTGCTTGGGTGCTGTCCTTACTTGGAAAAGCATCCCACTTATGATTAACCCCTATTGCAAGCATCTGCAACTACAAAAGAAGTATTAAGGTAAACCTAACCATAGCATGAAACATGTGGATCCAAATCAGCCCCTTACGAAGCAACGCATAAACTAGGGTTTAAGCTTCTGTCACTCTAGCAACCCATCATCTACTTATTACTTCCCAATGCCGTCCTCTAGGCCCAAATAATGGTGAAGTGTCATGTAGTCGACGTTCACATAACACCACTAGAGGAGAGACAACATACATCTCATCAAAATATCGAACGAATACAAAATTCACATGACTACTAATAGCAAGACTTCTCCCATGTCCTCAGGAACAAACGTAACTACTCACAAAGCATATTCTTGTTCATAATCAGAGGAGTATTAATATGTATAAAGGATCTGAACATACGATCTTCCACCAAATAAACCAACTAGCATCAACTACAAGGAGTAATCAACACTACTAGCAACCTACAGGTACCAATCCCGGACTTGGAGATAAGAATTGGATACAAGAGATGAGCTAGGGTTTTGAGAGGAGATGGTGTTGGTGAAGATGTTGATGGAGATTGCCCTCTCCTGATGAGAGGAGCGTTGGTGATGACGATGGCGATGATTTCCCCCTCCCGGAGGGAAGTGTCCCTGGCAGAACAGCTCTGCCGGAGCCCTAGATTGGTTCCGCCAAGGTTCCGCCTCGTGGCGGCGGAGTCTCGTCTCGAAAGGTTGCTTCTGATTTTTCTTCACACGAAAGACTTCATATAGCAGAAGATGGGCACCGGAGGGCCAACAGGGGGCCCATGAGGCAGGGGGCGCGCCCCCCACCCTCGTGGATAGGTGGAGGCCCCCCTGACATATTTCTTCCGCTCAGTATTTTTTATTATTTCCAAAAATAACTTTCGTGGAGTTTGAGGACTTTTGGAGTTGTGCAGAACAGGTCTCTAATATTTGCTCCTTTTCCAGCCCAGAATTCCAGCTGCCGGCATTCTCCCTCCTTATGTAAACCTTGTAAAATAAGAGATAATAGGCATAAGTATTTTGACAACCCATAATGTAATAAATATCAATATCAAAGCATGATGCAAAATGAAAGTATCAACTCCCCCAAGCTTAGACCCCGCTTGTCCTCAAGCGGAAGCCGATAACGATAAATATGCCCACATGTTTAGAGGTAGAGGTGTCGATAAAATAATATACGGACATGAGGGCATCATGATTGTTCTCATAGCAGCAACATATAAGGATATTGACATATGATTTCTTATGCTCAAGTAATAATCTATTCACAATGCAAGGTACGAATCAAAAAATTTATTGAGAACTAACAAACTATAATCTCAGTCATTGAAGCTATTGCAATTTATCATAACATCAGAAAGAGTCTATGTCAGAGCTTTCTAGCAAGTCCACATACTCAACTATCATTTAGTCTTTCATGATTGCTAACACTCACGCAATACTTGTGGTTACGGAGTTTTAACCGGACACAGAGAAAGATAGGGGCTTATAGTTTTGCCTCCCAACCTTTTACCTCAAGGGTAATGTCAACAATAATAGTTCATGCTAACCCACATCCAATTAGATATATATGTCAGGATCTTTCCAACACCCTGTGCTTGCCAAAGGATAAAATGTAAAAAGGAAAGATGAAGATCACCATGACTCTTGCATAAGGTAGAAGATAATAATAAAAGATAAGCCCTTCGCAGAGGGAAGCAGAGGTTTCCATGCGCTTTCAGGGTTGGATGCACAAAATCTTAATGCGAAAGAACGTCACTTTATATTGCCACTTGCTATATGGACCTTTATTATGCAGTCCGTCACTTTTATTTCTTCCACATAACAAGATCGTATAAAGCTTATTTCCTCCACACCAATTAATCATACAAATTTAGAGAGCAATGTTTATTGCTTGCACCAATGACAACTTACTTGAAGGATCTTACTCAATCCATAGGTAGGTATGGTGGACTCTCATGGCAAAACTGGTTTAAGGGTATTTGGAAGCACAAGTAGTATCTCTACTTGGTGCAAAGAATTTGGCTAGCATGAGGGGGAAAGGCAAGCTCAACATGTTGGATGATCCATGACAATATACTTTATCTCAGATATAAGAAAACTTAACCCATTACGTTGTCTTCCTTGTCCAACATCAACTCTTTAGCATGTCATATTTTAATGAGTGCTCCCAATCATAAAAGATGTCCAGGATAGTATATTTATATGTGAAACCTCTCTTTCTTTATTACTTCCTATTAATTGCAACGATGACCAAAGCTATGTTTGCCAACTCCCAACAATTTTTAATCATCATACTCTTTCTATGTGAAGTCATTACTCTCAATAAGATCAATATGGTTTCTTTGTTTCTTTCTATTCCTTTTATCTTTTCTTTTATTTCCTCAAGATCATGGCAAAATAATCAAGCCCTTGACTCAACACTAATCTTTATTATATAGCTCACGGACTCGATAACATAGAGAGATCATAAAGCAAAACTCAAAACTAAATCATACCAAAACTTTATTCTACTAGATCAAGATACTACTAATAGGATCAAACTAAGAAAAATGTGAAGAAAGGAGATGTGATTGTGATACGATACCGGGGCATCACCCCCAAGCTTGGCAGTTGCCAAGGGGAGTGCCCATACCCAAGTGATTATGTCTCCTTTGCTGGTGAAGAAGGTGGAGGTGATGATGGATAGTCACACAATGAGCGTAAGAGGTCCACAAACTCGCGGATAATGCCCTTGAGTGCAACGATATGCTCCTTCAACAAAATATTATCACGTGTGAGATACTTGTTTTGTATATGAGCTAACTCAATCATATTGAAAGCTTCGATCTCAGTTGGGGTAAGAAGATTGTGATCAAGTTGAAGAATGTCTTCTGTTGCCGGAACTTGGTCCTCCGTGGCCTTCTTGATCCCTTCATCCTTGTTGATCTCCGTGGGTTCTTCCCTCTTCAGCTCTATCTTCATTAGCCAAGCAATGTTGTCACCATTGTTGGAGGAGGGGGACGACATGATGCCTGGCCTTGACAACCCTGACAGAAAACAGCTCAAAACAAGAACAGAGGACAATTGCATGATACGGGAGTCAAAACCTTCGGGAGATTATATAATGAATTTTTACCGACCAAAATACGTATCATGCAAGAAAACGGAGTCCGGAGAGCACACGAGGTGCCCACGAGGTAGGGGGGCGCGCCCAGGGGGGTAGGGCGCACCCTCTACCCTCGTGGAGCCCTCGTGTCCTTTCCGGACTGCTTCTTATTTTTCTATTTTTCTAAATATTCCAAAACGGAGAAAAATTGCCATTAGAACTGTTTTGGAGTCGGTTTACTTACCGTACCACATACCTATTCCTTTTCGGAGTCTGAAACGTTCCGGAAAGTGTCCCTTATGTATTCCTCCGGGGTTACGGTTTCAATAACATTGGTTTCAACGTTTATGGGATTACCTGAGATATAATGGTTAATTCTTTGACCGTTCACCACCTTCGGATTTGTGCCTTCAAAGTTGTTGATTTTTATGGCACCGAAACGATAGACCTCCTTGATAACGTAAGGACCTTCCCATTTAGAGAGAAGTTTTCCTGCAAAAAATCTTAAACGAGAGTTGTATAATAATACATAATCACCTACATTAAACTCACGCTTTTGTATTCTTTTGTCATGCCAATTTTTGACTTTATCTTTAAACAACTTGGCATTTTCGTAGGCTTGGTTTCTCCATTCATCAAGTGAGCTAATGTCAAATAACCTCTTCTCACCGGCAAGTTTGAAATCATAGTTGAGCTCTTTAATAGCCCAATAAGCCTTATGTTGTAGTTCGAGAGGTAAGTGACATGCTTTTCCATAAACCATTTTATACGGAGACATACCCATAGGATTCTTATATGCAGTTCTATAGGCCCATAATGCATCATCAAGTTTCTTGGACCAATTCTCTCTAGATCTATTAACAGTCTTTTGCAAAATTAATTTGAGCTCTCTATTACTCAATTCTACTTGACCACTAGACCGTGGGTGATAAGGAGATGCGATGCTATGATTAACATCATACTTAGCAAGCATTTTTCGGAAAGCACCATGAATAAAATGCGAACCACCACCAGTCATTAAATATCTATGGACTCCAAACCTCGAAAAAAATAACTTCTTTAAGCATTTTAATAGAAGTGTTATGATCAGCACTACTAGTTGGAATAGCTTCTACCCACTTAGTAACGTAATCAACATCGACTAAAAAGTGTGTGTAACCATTAGAGGCAGGAAAAGGTCCCATATAATCAAAGACCCAAACATCAAATGGTTCAATAACAAGTGAATAATTCATAGGCATTTCTTGACGTCTACTAATATTACCAATTCTTTGACATTCATCACAAGATAAGACAAACTTATGGGCATCCTTGAAGAGAGTAGGCCAATAAAAACCGGATTGCAATACCTTATGTGCAGTTCTATCTCCAGCGTGGTGTCCTCCATAAGCCTCGGAGTGACACTTGGGTTGGATCTGTTCCTATTCATGCTCAGGTACACAACGTCTAATAACACCATCTACTCCTTTATAAAGATGTGGGTCATCCCAAAAGTAATGTCTCAAGTCATAGAAAAACTTTTTCTTTTGCTGGTATGTGAAACTAGGTGGTATAAATTTAGCAACATTATAATTAGCATAATCAGCATACCATGGAGCAGTACGAGAAGCATTTATGACATTTAATTGTTCATCAGGAAAGCTATCATCAATAGGTAGTGGGTCATCAAGAACATTTTCTAACCTGGACAAGTTATCTGCAACGGGGTTCTCAGCTCCCTTTCTATCAACAATATGCAAATCAAATTCTTGTATTAGGAGAACCCATCTAATAAGTCTAGGTTTAGCATCCTTATTTTCCATAAGATATTTAATAGCAGCATGATCAGTGTGAATAGTTACTTTTGAATCAACAATATAAGGTCTAAACTTATCACAAGCAAATACAACTGCTAGGAATTCTTTTTCAGTAGCAGCATAATTTCTCTGAGCATTGTCTAGAGTTTTACTAGCATATTGAACAACATTTAATTTCTTATCAACTCTTTGCCCTAGAACAACACCTACAACATAATCACTAGCATCACACATAATTTCAAAAGGTAAATTCCAATCAGGGGGCTGAACGATAGGTGCAGAGATCAATGCTTTCTTAAGTATTTCAAATGCTTCTACACAATCATCATCAAAGAGAAATGGTATATCTTTTTGTAATAGATTAGTCAGAGGCCGAGAAATTTTTGAGAAGTCCTTAATGAACCTCCTATAAAAACCAGCATGACCAAGGAAACTTCTTATACCTTTGATGTCCTTGGGACATGGCATCTTTTCAATAGCATCAACCTTGGCTTTATCAACTTCAATACCTCTTTCAGAAACTTTATGCCCCAAGACAATACCTTCATTAACCATAAAGTGGCACTTTTCCCAATTCAAGACAAGATTAGTTTCTTCACATCTCTGCAAAACTCGATCAAGGTTGCTCAATCAATCATCAAAAGAGGATCCATAAACGGAGAAATCGTCCATGAAAACCTCACGAATCTTTTCACAAAAGTCAGAGAATATAGCCATCAGGCATCTTTGAAAGGTAGTAGGTGCATTACATAAACCAAAAGGCATACATCTATAAGAAAAAGTACCAAAAGGGCAAGTAAAAGTGGTCTTCGATTGATCATCGGCTGACACAGGTATTTGAGAGAAACCAGAATAACCATCTAGAAAGCAAAAATGTGTATGTTTGGATAATCTTTCTAGCATTTGATTGATAAAAGGTAATGGGTAATGATCTTTTTTAGTAGCCTTATTTAATTTGCGGAAATCAATTACCATCCTATAACCTGTAATAATTCTTTGCGGAATCAATTCATCTTTATCATTAGGAACGACAGTAATATCTCCCTTCTTAGGGACACAATGGACATGACTTACCCACTGACTATCAGCAACGGGGTAAATAATACCTGCCTCAAGAAGCTTTAGTATTTCCTTTCTTACCACTTCTTTCATCTTAAGATTCAGCCGTCGTTGGTGATCACGAACTGGTTTGGCATCTTTCTCCAAATTTATTTTATGCTGACATAGAGTGGGACTAATGCCCTTAAGATCATCAAGCGTATATCCAATGGCAGCACGGTGCTTCTTCAGAGTTTTCAATAATCTCTCTTCTTCATGCTCTGAAAGGTTAGCACTAATAACAACATGATATATCTTCTTTTCATCAAGATAAGCATATTTAAGAGTATCAGGCAATGGTTTAAGCTCAAACACGGGATCAACCTTGGGTGGAGGAGGGTCCCCTAGGATTTCAATAGGCAAATTGTGTTTCAGGATGGGCTCCTGTTTAAACAATACTTCATCTATTTCCCTTCTTTCATTCATAAACATATCATTTTCATGGTCTAGCAAATATTGTTCTAAAGGATCACTAGGAGGTACGACAATAGAAGCAAGACCAATAATTTCATCTTTACTAGGCAATTCCTCTTCACGGTGTTGTCTACGAAATTTAGAAAAGTTGAACTCATGAGACATATCACCTAGACCAATAGTAACAACATCCTTTTCACAGTCTATCCTAGCATTAACTGTGTTCAAGAAGGGTCTACCAAATATAATGGGACAAAATCTATCATGTGGGGAGCCAAGAACAAGAAAATCAGCAGGATATTTAGTTTTCCCACACAAGACTTTAACATCTCTAACAATTCCCATTGGTGAAATAGTATCTCTATTGGCAAGTTTAATTGTGACATCAATATCTTCTAACTCAGTAGGTGCAATATCATGCTTAATTTCTTTGTATAAGTCAATAGGTATTGCACTAGCACTAGCACCCATATCACATAAGCCATGATAACAATGATCTCCTATTTTAACAGAAATAACAGGCATGCCTACCACAGGTCTATGTTTATCTTTAGCACAAGGTTTAGCAATTCTAGCAGTTTCATCACAAAAGTAAATAACATGCCCATCAATATTATCAGACAAGAGATCTTTAACAATAGCAATATTAGGTTCAACTTTAATTTGCTCAGGAGTTGTATAAGTTCTAATATTGCTTTTACGGACCACAGTTGAATCTTTAGTATGATCCTTTATCCTAACAGGGAAAGGTGGTTTCTCAACATAATAAGTAGGAACAACAGGATCATTATAAGTGATAGTATTTTCTTCAACTTTAATAGGTGCAGCTACTTTTACTTCTATGGGAGGATGATATTTAAACCACTTCTCCTTAGGGAGATCAATATGAGCAGCAAAAGATTCACAATAAGAGGCTACTATCTCAGAGTCAAGTCCATATTTAGTGCTAAATTTATGGAAAACATCGATATCCATAAAAGATTTAACATAATCAAACTTAGGTGTCATACCTGACTCCTTACCTTTGTCGAGATCCCAATCTTCAGAGTTGCGTTTAATTCTTTCCAATAAATCCCATTTGAATTCAATAGTCTTCATAGTAAAAGAGCCAGCACAAGAAGTATCGAGCATGGTGCGATTGTTATCAGAAAGCCGAGCATAAAATTTTTGAATAATCATTTCTCTTGAGAGCTCATGATTGGGGCATGAATATAACATTGATTTAGGCCTCCCCCAAGCTTGAGCGATGCTTTCTCCTTCGCGAGGCCAGAAATTATATATATAATTATGATCACGATGAACAAGATGCATAGGATAAAACTTCTGATGAAATTCCAATTTCAATCGTTTGTAGTTCTATGATCCCATATCATCACCCTTCAAAGATAAAGGGAAGACCTTCTTCTTAATAACATCATCGGGCACACCTGCAAGCTTAAATAATCCACAAACTTCATCCACATATATTAGGTGCTCATCAGGATGCATTGTTCCGTCTCCTGCAAAAGGATTAGCTAGCAGTTTTTCTATCATACCCGAAGGAATCTCAAAGTAGACATTTTCATTTTCAGTAGGTTTAGTAGGTTGAGGAGCAACTCTTTGCTCTACTGGTCGGGGTGAAGATACCCCAAACAAGCCCCTCAGAGGATTACTTTCCATAGTAACAAGTGACAGTAAATTTCAGCACACTATATAAATTTTTCCTTACCAAATTCCACCTACCAAAGGCGCTTCACTCCCACAGCGGCGCAGAGAAGAGTCTTGATGACCCACAAGTATAGGGGATCTATCATAGTCCTTTCGATAAGTAAGAGTGTCGGACCCAACGAGGAGGAGAAGGAAATGATAAGCGGTTTTCAGCAAGGTATTCTCTACTAGCACTGAAATTATAGGTAACAGAAAGTTTTATGATAGGATAATTTGTAACGAGCAACAAGTAACAAAAGTAAATAAAGTGCAGCAAGGTGGACCAATCCTTTTTGTACCAAAGGACAAGCCTGGACGAACTCTTATATAGAGAAAAGCGCTCCCGAGGACACTTGGGAATTATCGTCAAGCTAGTTTTCATCACGTTCATATGATTCGCGTTCGGTACTTTGATAATTTGATATGTGGGTGGACCAGTGCTTGGGTGCTGTCCTTACTTGGAAAAGCATCCCACTTATGATTAACCCCTATTGCAAGCATCCGCGACTACAAAAGAAGTATTAAGGTAAACCTAACCATAGCATGCAACATGTGGATCCAAATCAACCCTTTATGAAGCAACGCATAAACTAGGGTTTAAGCTTCTGTCACTCTAGCAACCCATCATCTACTTATTATTTTCCAATGCCTTCCTCTAGGCCCAAATAATGGTGAAGTGTCATGTAGTCGACGCTCACATAACACCACTAGAGGAGACACAACATACATCTCATCAAAATATTGAACGAATACCAAATTCACATGACTACTAATAGCAAGACTTCTCCCATGTCCTCAGGAACAAACGTAACTAATCGCAAAGCATATTCTTGTTCATAATCAGAGGAGTATTAATATGCATAAAGGATCTGAACATATGATCTTCCACCAAATAAACCAACTAGCATCAACTACAAGGAGTAATCAACACTACTAGCAACCTACGCGTACCAATCCCGGACCTGGAGACAAGAATTGGATACAAGAGATGAGCTAGGGTTTTGAGAGGAGATGGTGCTGGTGAAGATGTTGATGGAGATTGCCCTCCCCCGATGAGAGGAGAGTTGGTGATGACGATGGCGATGATTTCCCCCTCCCGGAGGGAAGTGTCCCTGGCAGAACAGCTCTGCCGGAGCCCTAGATTGGTTCCGCTAAGGTTCCGCCTCGTGGCAGCGGAGTCTCGTCTTGAAAGGTTGCTTCTGAGTTTTCTTCGCACGAAAGACTTCATATAGCAGAAGATGGGCACCGGAGGGCTAATAGGGGGCCCATGAGGCAGGGGGCGCGCCCAGGGGGGTAGGGCGCGCCCCCACCCTCGTGGACAGGTGCAGGCCCCCCTGACATATTACTTCCGCTCAGTATTTTTTATTATTTCCAAAAATAACTTTCGTGGAGTTTCAGGACTTTTGGAGTTGTGCAGAATAGGTCTCTGATATTTGCTCCTTTTCCAACCCGAATTCCAATTGCCAAGCATTCTCCTCCTTATGTAAACCTTGTAAAATAAGAGAGAATAGGCATAAGTATTGTGACATAATGTGTAATAACAACCCATATTGCAATAAATATCAATATCAAAGCATGATGCAAAATGGACGTATCAGCGGAGAATTCGGCCAAGCCCGGTCGAGCCACCACCACCAAATGACGCGGCGTCGCAAAACGTGATTCCGACACGACCGGAGTGGCTCCGCCGCATTTAGGCGTCACCGGCGGTGAGATGCCGACCGCCGCCGACGTGGCACACCTGGGGCCCCACCCCTGGGTCGCTGCCAGCGGGCCTCACGGGCCTCGTTGACTAGGTTGACCCAGTCAACATGCTGACTGGGCAGCCTCCAGCCCTGATATGTGGGCCCCCTCAATTAACTTGTCTAATAATTGTTTTATAAATAAAAGTAATTGGATTAACCTAAACACTCAATGACACCCAGGGCTCACACCCCTAATTAACCATGCTAGATTAGTTTAATCCACTGTTAAATTAACACAGGCTGACATGTGGGTCCCACAGGCCCCACAGGTCAGGTTTGACCCTGGTCAGTGAGTCTGTTGACTGCTGACGTCACCCTCATGCAATGATGACGTCATAATTTCATTTATTTTAAACTTAAATAATTTCATAAAAGTTTAAATCTTTAGAAATTTGTAGAAAATAAACCGTAGTTCGGATCGAAAAACTTTATACATGGAAATTGCTCAGAAAAATCCAGCGAATCCAAAGACATGGCCCGTTCATTTGTCACATGCCCCTAGCATGCTGAACATGGAACCGTCCCCTCTCTTTCATTTGTCCAAAAAATGCCAAACACCAGGAAAACCTCTCCGGATGTTTTCCCTCTCCGTCTGCAACGTGTAGTACTGCGTTTGAACACCCCTAGCTCTGCGTATCGTCATGTCTTGCTTAGTGACGCATCCGCTTGCTTATATTTACTGTTTCTTCCCCTTCTCTTCGGTAGACCCCGAGACCGATGCTTCCCCTGTGATCAACTATGACTGTTCTTCCTTTGCAATGGAGTTTCCAGGCAAGCCCCCCCTTTTGATCATCCTGATATCGCCAATTCCATTGTCTCATGCTTGCATTAGATTTTGCTATTGTAATTGATTGCTCCTATTCTGATGCATAGCCTGCTTTTGTATCTGCTGTTGTACCTTACCCGCTTATCCTAAACTGCTTATTATAGGTTGGTTAATGATCCATCAGTGACCCCCACCTTGTCCTTGTTGCCCCTGCTTCATCATCGATGACTCGATCAACGTGATCGACGTCCTAGCCCCGACACCACACATCACCCACCTTAGTTGTACGACTCTGCAGAGTTATTATCAAGTGCAGAGGGTGATACCTCGTCAGCACTTCTGATGTTAAGCCTGTAGTGTAGCTATTAGGTCGTGGTAATCGAGGGTGATTCCTCCTTCACCACTCCCGATAACGACTATGTCGTGCAACCCCTCAAGTGTGTACCAACGAGGGTGATTCCTCCAAGTCCACCTTGATGGTTACATCGAGTGGGAATCCGTCAAGGGTGATTCCTCAGGTTCTCCCCTTGCTGTTTCAGACACACGGTTACTTTGACTTACCACAGAACCATGATGACATCGGGTCGGCCCCGAGGGGTACCCGCGAGTGATGTGAAGTCGGGTTGATCTGGAGGATACCCGCAAGTTTTCCACGCGGCTGGGCTGGGCATTCTTAGCCCTTGCTGCAAGTCCGTGAGACGGGGCGACGGGACCACATATCGTGGATCATTGATCGTTACCGCACTACCAAGACACTAAAGGTTTGGATATGTGATCCGGGTAGGCTTTTGGCCTTTTTCGCACTAACCATCGCGCTGGAATAAGGATGGGCACTCTGCGTCGTATGTATCAGCCGAAGGCTCAACGGACGTCAGCGATGGAGCGGCGCACTCCGGGTCGGACTGGAATGCCTCGCCTTGTATAAGGGGGGCTAGGTTTGTTCAACGGCCGCGTATGCAACATGCATGAGTGCAAAGGGCGATGGGCCCAAGACCCCTGCGCACTTAGGATGTAGACTGCTACCTCTTGAGCACTCCGTTGGTTTTCCCTTGAAGAGGAAAGGATGATGCAGCAATGTAGCGTAAGTATTTGCCTTAGTTTTTGAGAACCAAGGTATCAATCCAGTAGGAGGCTACGCGCGAGTCCCTCACACCTACACAAAACAAATAAATCCTCACAACCAACGCGATAAGGGCTTGTCAATCCCTACACGGTCACTTACGAGAGTGAGTAGATATGATAAGATAATAATTTTTGGTATTTTTATGATAAAGATGCAAATTAAAATAAAAGGCAATGAAAATAGCTAAGTGTTGGAAGATTAATATGATGGAAAATAGACCCAGGGGCCATAGGTTTCACTAGTGGCTTCTCCCAAGAGCATAAGTATTTACGGTGGGTGAACAAATTACTGTTGAGCAATTGATAGAATTGAGCATAGTTATGAGAATATCTAGGTATGATCATGTATATAGGCATCATGTCCGAGACAAGTAGACCGACTCTTGCCTGCATCTACTACTATTACTCCACACATCGACCGCTATCCAGCATGCATCTAGAGTATTAAGTTCATAATAACAGAGTAATGCTTTAAGCAAGATGACATGATGTAGAGGGATAAATTCATGCAATATGATAAAAAACCCATCTTGTTATCCTCGGTGGCAACAACACAATACGTGCCTTGCTGCCCCCTCATCCTTTGGGAAAGGACACCGCAAGATTGAACCCAAAGCTAAGCACTTCTCCCATTGCAAGAAAGATCAATCTAGTAGGCCAAACCAAACTGATAATTCGAAGAGACTTGCAAAGATAACCAATCATACATAAAAGAATTCAGAAGATTCAAATATTGTTCATGGATAAACTTGATCATAAACCCACAATTCATCGGTCTCAACAAACACACCGCAAAAGAAGATCGAATAGATCTCCACGAGAGAGGGGGAGAACATTGTATTGAGATCCAAAAAGAGAGAAGAAGCCATCTAGCTAATAACTATGGACCCGAAGGTCTGAGGTAAACTACTCACACATCATTGGAGAGGCTATGGTGTTGATGTAGAAGCCCTCCGTGATTGATGGCCCCTCCGGCGGAGCTCCGGAACAGGCCCCAAGATGGGATCTCGTGGGTACAGAAGGTTGCGGTGGTGGAATTAGGTTTTTGGCTCCGTTTCTGATTGTTTGGGGGTAAGTAGGTATATATAGGAGGAAGGAGTATGTCGGTGGAGCAACGTGGGGCCCATGAGGGTGGAGGGCGCACAGGGGGGGTGGGGGTAGCGCGCCCCTACCTCGTGTCTTCCTATTTGATTTCTTGACGAGGGTCCAAGTCCTCGGATCATGTTCGTTCCAAAATCACGCTCCCGAAGGTTTCATTCCGCTTAGACTCCGTTTGATATTCTTTTTCTGCAAACTCAAATAGGAAAAAAACAGCAATTCGGGCTGGGCCTCCGGTTAATAGGTTAGTCCCAAAATAATATAAAAGTGAATAATAAAGCCCAATAATGTCCAAAACAGAAGATAATATAGAATGGAGCAATAAAAAATTATAGATACGTTGGAGACGTATCAAGCATCCCCAAGCTTAATTCCTGCTCGTCCTCGAGTAGGTAAATGATAAAAACAGAATTTTTGATGTGGAATGCTACTAGGCATAATTTCAATGTAATTCTTCTTAATTGTGGTATGAATATTCAGATCCAAAAGATTCAAGATAAAAATTCAATATTGACATAGAAATAATAATATTTCAAGCATACTAACTAAGCAATTATGTCCTCTCGAAATAACATGGCCAAAGAAAGTTCATCCCTACAAAATCATATAGTTTAGTCATGCTCCATTTTCGTCACACAAGAATGCTCTCATCATGCACAACCCCGATGACAATCCAAGCAATTGTTTCATACTTTAGTAATCTCAAACTTTATAAACCTTCACGCAATACATGAGTGCGAGCCATTGATATAGCACTATGGGTGGAATAGAGTATAATGATGGGGGTTATGTGGAGAAGACAAAAAGGAGAAAGTCTCACATCAACGAGGCTAATCAATGAGCTATGGAGATGCCCATCGATTGATGTTAATGCAAGGAGTAGGGATTGCCATGCAACGGATGCACTAGACCTATAAATGTATGAAAGCTCAACAAAAGAAACTAAGTGGGTGTGCATCCAACTTGCTTGCTCACGAAGACCTAGGGCACTTGAGGAGGCCCATTGTTGGAATATACAAGCCAAGTTCTTATAATGAAAAATTGCCACTAGTATATTAAAGTGACAAAACAAGAGACTCTCTATCATGAAGATCATGGTGCTACTTTGAAGCACAAGTGTGGAAAAAGGATAGTAGCATTGTCCCTTTTCATTTCTTTTTTGGGCCTTCTCTTTTTTTTATTTGGCCTTTCTCTTTTTTGGGAGAATGCTCTATTAAATGATGATCATCACACTTCTATTTATTTACAACTCAATGATTACAACTCGGTACTAGAACAAGGTATGACTCTATATGAATGCCTCCGGCGGTGTACCGGGATATGCAATTAACCAAGAGTGACATGTATGAACGAATTATGAATGGTGGCTTTGCCACAAATACTATGTCAACTGATACGTCTCCGTCATATCTACTTTTCCAAACACTTTTGCCCTTGTTTTGGACTCTAACTTGCATGATTTGAATGGAACTAACCCGGACTGACGCTGTTTTCAGCAGAATTGCCATGGTGTTATTTATGTGCAGAAACACAAGTTCTCTGAATGACCTGAAACTCCACGGAACATCTAGTTGATAAGAATAAAAAAATCCTTGCCAAAGATGAAGACCAGGGAGCCCACACCCTGTCCATGGGGGCGCCTCAGGGCGCGCCCTACCTCGTGGGCCCCCTGGAGCTCCTCCGACGCCAACTCCAACTCTATATATTTGCTTTCAGGAGAAAAAATCAAGGAGAAGAAATCATCGCGTTTTACGATACGGAGCCGCCGCCAAGCCCTAAAACCTCTCGGGAGGGCAGATCTGGAGTCCGTTCGGGGCTTCGGAGAGGGGGATTTGTCGCCGTCGTCATCATCAACCATCCTCCATCACCAATTTCATGATGCTCACCGCCGTGTGTGAGTAATTCCATCGTAGGCTTGCTGGACGGTGATGGGTTGGATGAAATCTATCATGTAATCGAGTTAGTTTTGTTAGGGTTTGATCCCTAGTATCCACTATGTTCTGTGATTGATGTTGCTATGACTTTGCTATGCTTAATGCTTGTCACTAGGGCCCGAGTGCCATGATATCAGATCTGAACCTATTATGTTTTCATGAATATATGTGAGTTCTTGATCCTATCTTGCAAGTATATAGTCACCTACTATGTGTTACGATCCGGCAACCCCGAAGTGACAATAATCGGGACCACTCCCGGTAATGACCATAGTTTGAGGAGTTCATGTATTCACTATGTGCTAATGCTTTGTCCTGGTTCTCTATTAAAAGGAGGCCTTAATATCCCTTAGTTTCCATTAGGACCCCGTTGCCATGGGAGGGTAGGACAAAAGATGTCACGCAAGTTCTTTTCAATAAGCACGTATGACTATATTCGGAATACATGCCTACATTACATTGATGAATTGGAGCTAGTTCTGTGTCACCCTATGCTATGACTGTTACATGATGAACCACATCCGGCATAATTCTCCATCACAGATCCAATGCCTACGAGCTTTCCCTATATTGGTTTTCGCTTATTTACTTTTCTGTTGCTATAGTTACAATCACTACAAAACACCAAAAATATTACTTTTGCTTCTGTTACCTTTTATTACCGTTACCACTACTATCATATTAATTTGCTACTAAATACCTTGCTACAGATATTAAGTTATCCAGGTGTGGCTGAATTGGCAACTCAATTGCTAATACTTGAGAATATTCTTTGGCTCCCATTGTGTCGAATAAATAAATTTGGGTTGAATACTCTACCCTCGAAAGTTGTTGCGATCCCCTACACTTGTGGGTTATCAAGACTAATTTCTGGCGCCGTTGCCGGGGAGCATAGCTCTATTCTTTGAGTCACTTGGGATTTATATCTGCTGGACACTATGAAGAACTTGAAAGACGTTAAGACAACAATTTATCCCTCAACTACGAGGGAGGTAAGGAACTGCCATCTAGCTCGCACTTGATTCACCTTCTGCTTTTGAGTAAGCTTATACACCTAAACCTGCTTCGCTATTCGCTTACGATATGTCGCATGTTATTGATGATGCCACTTCTGCTATGCATGATACTTATGATGAAACTACTTCTATGCTTGATACTACTATGCCCCTTAGTGAATTTCTTGATGAACAAATTGCTAGGGCTAGAGAGAAAGAAATTATTGAAACTGATTATATTGATGAAAGTGATGATGAAGATAGGCCTGTTATTCCTGAGGGTTATGTTTTTGATATGGAAGCTTCTGCAGCTATTTTAGCTTGCAAAGATAGATCTGAGCTCAAGAGGTTATTAGTTGAATGGAATAAGCAATCCCTTAATGATAGAATGAAACCTGACCCTGCTTTTGCTACTTCACCTATCTGTGTTGCCGATAAGGATTATGAATTCTCTGTTGATCCTGATATAATTACTTTGGTTGAATCTCATCCTTTTCATGGCTATGAATCTAAAACTGTCGTGGCACATCTTACAAAATTAAATTATATAGCGACCCTGTTCACTAATGATGAGAGATCTCGCTACTTTTATATCCTTAAAATATTTCCGTTCTCATTAAAGGGTGATGCTAAGATATGGTTTAATTCTCTTGACCTGGTTGTGTCGTAGTCCCGTGATATGATTTATTACTTCTCTGCTAAATCTTTCCCTGCTCATAAGAAACAAGCTGCTTTAAAGGAAATATACAACTTTGTGCAAATTGAAGAAGAGAGTCTCCCACAAGCTTGGGGGGAGGCTTCTCAAGTTACTTAATGCTTTGCCTGATCATCCTCTTAAGAAAAATGAAATACTTGATATCGTTTATAATGGACTAACCGATGCTTCCAAAGATTACCTAGTAGTTGTGCTGGTTCTGTTTTCAGGGAAAGAACACCGGATGAAGCTGAAATTCTATTGAATAATATGTTGACAAATGAAAATAATTGGACACTTCCTGAGCCAGCTCCTGAGCCAATTCCTGAGCCTATCCCTAAACCAACTCCGAAGAAGAGGGGTGTTCTATTTGTCAGTCCTGAAGATATGCAAGAGGCAAAGAAATCTATGAAAGAAAAGGGTATAAAAGCTGAAGATGTTAAGAATTTACCTCCTATTGAAGAAATGCGTGGTCTAAAGTTACCGCTTGTTGAAGAAACATATGATCTTAATCCATCACCTGTTGAAGAAAATCATGGTCTTGATAACCCAACACAGGTAGTAAATGTAAATTCTCTCTATATATTTTATGAAGGTGATATTCCTCACTATAAGTCTGCTAGACAATGCTTAGAAGAGTTTGATAATTTTATTGTCAAACAAGAAAACTTCAATGCTTATTTTGGTAGACAATTAAAACAAAATGCTTATATGATTAAACACTTCGGTGACTATATGGCTAATATTAGAGGTGAACTTAAACTTGTTAGCAAACATGCTTCTATGGTTACCACTCAAGTAGAACAAGTACTTAAAGCTCAAAATGATTTGCTCAATGAAATGAATAGTAAGAAAAATGATTATGCTTTTAGAGTGGCTACTAGAACTGGTAGAATGACTCAGGAACCTTTGTATCCTGAAGGCCACCCTAAGAGAATTGAGCAAGATTCTCAGATAAATAATATTGATGTACCTAGTTCTTCTAAAAGGAAGAAAAAGAAAAATGATAGAACTTTGCAAACTTCTAGTGAACCTATTGCTGAACCACCTGAGAATCCAAGTGATATATCTATTTCTGATGCTGAAACATAATCTGGTAATGAACATGAACCTAGTGAAAATGTTAATGATGATGTTCATGATGATGCTCAACCTAGTAATGATAATGATGTAGAAGTTGAACCTGCTGTTGATCTTGATAACCCACAATCAAAGAATCAATGTTATGATAAAAGAGACTTTGTTGCTAGGAAACATGGTAAAGAAATAGAACCATGGGTTCAGAAACCCATGCCTTTTCCTCCCAAACCATCCAAGAAAAAGGATGATGAGGATTTTGAGCGCTTGCTTTGAAATGATTAGACCTATCTTTTTGCGTATGCGATTGACTGATATGCTCAAAATGAACCCTTATGCTAAGTATATGAAATATATTGTTACAAATAAGAGAAAGATACCGGAAGCTCAAATTTCCACCATGCTTGCTAATTATACTTTTAAGGGGGGAATACCAAAGAAACTTGGGGATCCAGGAGTACCTACTATACCATGCTCTATTAAAAGAAACTATGTTAAAACTGCTTTATGTGATCTTGGAGCCGATGTTAGTGTTATGCCTCTCTCTTTATATCGTAGACTTGACTTGAATAAGTTGACACCTACTGAAATATCTTTGCAAATGGCTGGTAAATCAACTGCTATACCTGTCGATATTTGTGAGGATGTGCCTGTTGTGGTTGCAAACGTTACTATTTTAACGGACTTTTTTATTCTTGATATTCCTGAGGACGATAGTATGTCTATTATTCTTGGAAGACCTTTTCTGAATACTGCAGGTGCTGTTATTGATTGCAACAAAGGCAATGTCACTTTTCATGTTAATGGTAATGAGCATACAATACACATTTCGAGGAAACAACCTCAAGTCCACAGTATCAATTCTATTGGAAAAATTAAATCGATTATATTTGGAGGTTTTGAATTTCCTCTACCTACTGTCAAGAAGAAATATGATATTCTTATTATTGGGGATGTGCATATCCCCGTTGAGGTAACATAGTGTTATTCGAAATTTCTCCGGTTTCATGTTATTCAGAATGATTTTATTAACAAGACCTGATCAACCTTGTTAGTGGATTCCTTTTGATGAGCATGAGATGGCTGAAACTAGAAGGCACAACCTCCTCTACCCTCTTTCTACTTTCTGTTAATTTGTTGAAATAAAGTAAGAATATTATTTTTCTGTCTGTTTTCTGATCTATCTGTGCAATATAAAAATACCCCGAAATAAAAGTTCTCCAAATGCCCTGAAAATGAGATATGATTTTTTCTAGAATATTTGAGGATTTATGGTACTAAGAACACACCAGGGGGGGTGAACCACCTGGCCACGAGGGTGGAGGGCGCGCCCCCTGCCTTGTGGGCCCACGGTGGCCCCCTTCCACTTATTCCTGCACCCATCCACTTCTTGTTCCTCCCACAAACACGAATATCTAGCTCAAGCACGAGTTCTAGCTCACTTTGCTGCGACTTTCAATCTCCTTGCTCAAAGCACCTCTCACAAAACTGCTTCAGGAGATTGTTCCTTGGTATGTGACTCCTCCATTGGTCCAATTAGTTTTTGTTCTAGTGCTTTATTCATTGCAAATTTGTGCTGCCTAGGTGACCATGTTCTTGAGCTTGCATGTCAAATTTATATGATTCCAAGTAGTTCTAATGCTTGATATAGGCTCTAGGCACTTGTAGGAGTAGTTGCTATCAATTTTATTGAGTTTGGTTCACTTTTTTTTGAAGTTACTAAAAATTTCAGTATATTTCAGAAAATGATGAAGAGACTTTTGAGAGGCTCATCGAGCCGAAGTTCGAAGGAAAAGAAAAATGAAGAAGCACAGAGGCCCAAATTTAATTTGCCTCGCATCATGGAGGTCCGCCGCATGTAATGGCCTTCCGATGATTTCTTGAGAGCAGCCGGAATCTATGAAGATTTCTATTCATTGGCTGAGAATGCTGGCCTCACTGACTTCCTCCGCGACCAACGTCATTAGTATCTCTTACTCACTAATACTTTTGTGCAAAACTTCTACTATTTTCCTAAGGAATCACCTCCTTCAGTAGAGTTTCATTTATATGATGTTGTTAACAAGATGCCATTAGCTGAATTTTGCAAGGTTTGCAAAATACCCTTTGAGAGTACCTTAGATGAACCACACCGTAAAGATGTGGAAGAATTTATTGATACCATCACTGTGGGAGAAACCAGGAAGGTTTCCGATGCAAGAATCACTAGCATACATTTTCCTGTTTTACGCTACTTTGCCATATTTGCTATGCGTTGCTTGATTGGTCACGGAAACTGTGGAAACCTTAGTGTTCCTGATATTATCATTTTGTTCCATGGTTTATTCCGCGATAACACTGTTAGTATGGGCGGAATTATTGCTAAACGGTTAAGTTTGAACCGTACAAAGGGCCCCATTTTTGGAGTTATTTATGCTTCACGCTTAGCTGCACATTTTAACATACCTATTAGACTCTATGAGAAAGAAGAAAAATTGCTGCCTAGTGCTTGTTTAGATTATAAGAGTATGCTAGCGCATGAATTTATTGTTATGGGCCGGGAAGGGGAGCTTAAATACAAATTATTCTTTCATAAACATCACCCTGAGACTATTACCTTGCCTGCTCCTTCCTTGTTTGATTTATCTAAAGGTCCTTACCTCATTTCGTGGGCTGCCATTCAAGCCTACCGGAACCCTACACCAGCCCCGGAGCCGGAGCCACAATATGAGCCTCCACGACAGTCTGTTTATTCTTGGGATCCAGAGATGGCTGCCAGCCAGTGGCAGTCAGAGTCCTCTTCATCGCAGTACGACCCCAGCTACACCTACGGATATCCGCCAGGCCATCCCTGGCAATGAACCAACTTAGGCCAAAAGCCTAAGCTTGGGGGAGTACGTATTTCCCACCGACATTACATTTATGTTTGCACACTCATTGCTAGATGTCGGTGCTCATACTTTTTCACTGTAATATCCATGCTAGTTTATTTTCTTTTTCTTGCTTTCTTCTTGTGTGTTTAATAAACCTTAAGAAAAACCAAAAAAAATTAGTAGTAACTTTTAGTTAGTTTACTTTTCTTGCTGTAGTAGTAATAATTAAAAAGAAAACCCAAAAATATTTCTTGTTCTTCTTTTGCTTGTTGGGAGCTTTCCTATGTAAATAGTTCTTATTTCTTTTCTTTTCTTTGGGGGTCGATAGGAGAAGACCATGATTAAATTGTTGAAGTGGCTCTTATATGCATTTGATTTAACCAAGAGCCCATATTGCCTTGTCTTCTCCTGTTTATTGAATGCTCGCAGATTCCAGCTTAGTCCAATGCACGTGCACTCTTATTATTATTCACATCGTTCGGTCATGTAAGTGAAAGGCAATTATGATGATATATGATGGACTGACTGAGATGAGAAAATCTGGTATGAACTCGACCTCTCTTGTTTTTGTAAATATGATGAGTTCATCGTTCCTGATTCAGCTTATTATGAATAAACATGTTTGCAATGACAATTAGAGATCATATTTGCTTGTGCCATGCCTGATTAGCTATCAGTTATAATGGTTTACCTTGCGTGCCAACATGCTATTAAAATGGTTGTGATGTGGTATAGTGGGGTGGTATCCTCCTTTGAATAATTTAAGTGACTTGACTTGGCACATGTTCACACATGTAGTTGAAACAAAATCAACATAGCCTTCACGATTTATGTTCATGGTGGATTATATCCTACTCATGCTTGCATCCAATGTTTATTAATTTTAATGCATGTTCATGACTGTTGTCGCTCTCTAGTTGGTCGCTTCCCAGTCTTTCGCTAGCCTTCACTTGTACTAAGCGGGAATACTGCTTGTGCATCCAATCCCTTAAACCCCAAAGTTATTCCATATGAGTCCACTATACCTTCCTATATACGGTAACTACCTGCCGTTCCATGTAAATTTGTATGTGCCAAACTCTAAACCTTCAATTAAACATTCTGTTTTGTATGCTCGAATAGCTCATGTATCAACTAGGGCTGCCCTTATCTTCCATGTTAGGCGGGTTATTCTCACGAGGAGTGGACTCTGCTCCTCATTCATGAGAAAATAGCCGGTCACCGGGATGCCCAGTCCCATGCTTTATGCAAACTAAATCAAAATAAAAACAAAACTCCCCCTGGGACTGTTGCTAGTTGGAGACACTCGTTGTTTCGAGCAAGTCATGGATTGATGCTTGTTGGTGGAGGGGGAGTATAAACTTTACCATTCTGTTTGGGAACCGCCTATAATGTGTGTAGCATGGAAGATATCGCCATATCTTAGTTGTTATGTTGACAGTGAAAGTATGCCGCTCAAAATATTATTTATCTCTATTTCAAAACCAAGCTCTGGCACCTCTAGAAATCCCTACTTCCCTCTGTGAAGGGCCTATCTATTTACTTTTATGTTGAGTCAACACCCTCTTATTAAAAGCACTAGCTGGAGAGCGCAGATGTCATTTGCATTCATTACTATTAATTTATATTTTTATGACTATGATTGGATCTCTTTTACCATGAATTACAATGTCTAGTCAGTCCTTGATCTTTAAAGGTGCTCTGCATTTATGTTTTGCGGTCTCAGAAAGGGCTAGCGAGATACCATCTTATTATATCATATTATGATTGTTTTGAGAAAGTGTTGTCATCCGAGATTTATTATTATGGCTTGCTAGTTGATTATGCTATTGATATGAGTAAACATGAGACCGAAGAGTTATTACAAATGTGGTTAGTTATAATCTTTGCTGAAAACTTGAATGCTGGCTTTACATATTTACAACAACAAGAGCAAACAGATTTTGTAAAAGTTTTTCTTTATCACTTTCAGTTTGTCAACTGAATTGCTTGAGGACAAGCAAAGGTTTAAGCTTGGGGGAGTTGATACGTCTCCGTTGTATCTACTTTTCCAAACACTTTTGCCCTTGTTTTGGACTCTAACTTGCATGATTTGAATGGAACTAACCCGGATTGACGCTGTTTTCAGCAGAATTGCCATGTTGTTTTTTATGTGCAGAAACACAAGTTCGAATGACCTGAAACTCCACGGAACATCTAGTTGATAATAATCAAAAATCCTTGCCAAAGATGAAGACCAGGGGGCCCACACCCTATCCATGAGGGTGGGGCGCGCCCCCCCTAGGGCGCCCCCTACCTCGTGGGCCCCCTGGAGCTCCTCCGACGCCAACTGCCAACTCTATATATTTGCTTTCGGGGAGAAAAAATCAAGGAAAAGAAATCATCGCGTTTTACGATATGGAGCCGCCGCCAAGCCCTAAAACCTCTCGGGAGGGCTGATCTAGAGTCCGTTCGGGGCTCCGGAGAGGGGGATTCGTCGCCGTCGTCATCATCAACCATCCTCCATCACCAATTTCATGATGCTCACCGCCGTGCGTGAGTAATTCCATCGTAGGCTTGCTGGACGGTGATGGGTTGGATGAGATCTATTATGTAATCGAGTTAGTTTTGTTAGGGTTTGATCCCTAGTATCCACTATGTTTTGAGATTGATGCTATGTATGACTTTGCTATGCTTAATGCTTGTCACTAGGGCCCGAAAGTGCCATGATTTCAGATCTGAACCTATTATGTTTTCATGAATATATGTGAGTTCTTGATCCTATCTTGCAAGTCTATAGTCACCTACTATGTTTTATGACCCGACAACCCCGAAGTGACAATAATCGGGACCACTCCCGGTGATGACCATAGTTTGAGGAGTTCATGTATTCACTATGTGCTAATGCTTTGTTCCGATTCTCTATTAAAAGGAGGCCTTAATATCCCTTAGTTTCCATTAGGACCCGCTGCCACGGAGGGTAGGACAAAAGATGTCATGCAAGTTCTTTTCCATAAGCACGTATGACTATATTCGGAATACATGCCTACATTACATTGATGAATTGGAGCTAGTTCTGTGTCACCCTATGCTATGACTGTTACATGATGAACTGCATCCGGCATAATTCTCCATCACCAATCCAATGCCTACGAGCTTTTCCTATATTGGTTCTCGCTTATTTACTTTTCCGTTGCTATAGTTACAATCACTACAAAACACCAAATTTTTTACTTTTTCTTCCGTTACCTTTTATTACCGTTACCACTACTATCATATTACTTTGCTACTAAATACCTTGCTGCAGATATTAAGTTATCCAGGTGTGCTTGAATTGACAACTCAGTTGCTAATACTTGAGAATATTCTTTGGCTCCCCTTGTGTCGAATCAGTAAATTTGGGTTGAATACTCTACCCTCGAAAGCTGTTGCGATCCCCTACACTTGTGGGTTACCATCAACCACATGATCATGCTAAGCAATATGACAATGATGAACGTGTCATGATAAACGGATCGGTGGAAAGTTGCATGGCAATATGTCTCGGAATGGCTATGGAAATGCCATAATAGGTAGGTATGGTGGCTGTTTTGAGGAAGATATAAGGAGGTTTATGTGTGAAAGAGCGTATCATATCACGGGGTTTGATGCACCGCTAAGTTTGCACCAACTCTCAATGTGAGAAAGGGCAATGCACGACAATCAAGAGGATAGCAATGATGGAAAGGTGAGAGTGCGTATAATCCATGGACTCAAAATTAGTCATAAAGAACTCACATACTTATTGCAAAAATGTACAAGTCATCAAAAACAAGCACTACGCACATGCTCCTAGGGGGATAGATTGGTAGGAAAAGACCATCGCTCGTCCCCGACCGCCACTCATAAGGAGGACAATCGAAGAACACCTCATATTTCAAATTTGTTACATAACCTTTACCATACGTGCTCAGGTGTCATCCCTGGATCAGTAATGCTGACACCACACAATACTCGAAGGATTTATAACAGAGTAGCAATCACACACTTATTACATCGAATGTCTCAAGAGAGACCTTAATAAAATAAATATGGCTTAAGGCCATCTAATAACGATAACAGCGGAAGACTTGGAAGATAAGCGAGTCCATCAACTCCAACGGCATCACTGAGTATAGAACCACGACCTTAAAGGCACCTTACTCGTCGTCTGAAAAATCTGCAACATGAAACGTTGCAGCCCGAAAACGGGTCAACACATGGAATATGCTGGCAATATAACACATAGGGGATAATAATGGAACAAGCTATACTACATGCATATCTGGCTGGAGGAAAGCTCTATGGTTACAGTTTTACGAAAAGCCAATTTTTCCCTACTACAAAGGAATAAATTTATTTAACTATCATGGTGGTTGTTAAACATTGAGAATGGTTGACAGCATTCTCAATCCCAATTAAAGTAATCATCATTAAAACCCAACAAAATTAATTAAAGTAACATGATGAGATTCACATGATATCCAAGAACTAGATACTCAAGATGTCCATAACCGGGGACACGACTAATCATGATTAGTTTATACACTCTGCATAGGTTTACGCACTTTCCCCCACAAGACTCGATCGCCTCCGTTTGATTTCTCGCACTACATGATGTTTGAGAAACGGATGACGGAGACATAGTCTTTCAGAAGCGCTAGCACCTTACGATGGATAGACCGGTACACCTACTTTCCCCTGCATCTGCTAGTCTACCCAGTAAGAGTTCGCACGACTTAATCAACTATGCCAGAGCCCATAATGGCTTGTGGCTGCACATGGAAGTTTCTAGTATGAATAATCTCATGATCCCTTTGGGCCTGGGTAGCGGTCCAAGAAAACAGTGCAACATCGAAACCAGTACCTCAATCCACCCAGATGTGTGTTTAAGTTGCCACCTTAAGTAAACCATTAATTAACAATCTCATATCTGTCATGGATACACTCACCCAATCCACGCCTACTAGCATAGCATGGCATAATAAGCATACGTAGAAGTATCTCCCAAAGGTTTGATAATAAACAGGTAATAGGTACTACCTCATCTACTTCCCATCCCACAATTTAATTAGATCCTAATCATGCAATGTTTGAGGATTGATCTAATGCAATAAAACTGGGTAGTAGAAAAGGTATGATCAAAGTGTTACTTGCCTTGCTGATGATCCGCGAAACCTAGAGACTTGAAGTCACAGGCGGCGCACTCCAGGTATTCTATCGCAGACAAACAAACAAGCATACAATAAGTACTCATCTAATGCATAGGTAAAACTCAAACAAAAGATCTAACCAGAAAGTTCAACTTAAGAACTCCGGTTTGCAAAAAGAATCAAATTAAACGAAGCAATGAAAGTCAAACGGCGAAAGAAAACAGCTCCATTTTACTAATATGGATCTAAGTCAAATTTTACAGAGGCAAAAACTTGTTTAAGTTGGTTATTCGGAAAGAGGGTTTCGAGACGAAACTCCAGGCGCTTTAATTGCCTCGATTCGATAAACGAAATAAAAGTTATACTAGAACGAAAATCGGATCGAAATCGCGATCGTAAAATCGCGGATTAAATCCGAGAAAATAAAAATGATTTAATGTGTTAACGAACGAACGCTCGTTAACTAGAACTAATTCGACGAACACGCTCGTTAAAACGAACGAACGAGTTTAACGCCGCTATTTAACCGAACCGAAAAAACCGATCTAAAAAAATAAACCGACAAAACCGAAGAAAAACCGATCGGTTTTTTTGAAGAAAAAACCGATGGCGCGGTTTACGAGGCGGTGGCGAACCTCGGCGGCGGTCGCGGCGGCGGCGGCGGTGTCCGGCGGCGCGGCGGCGGCGGCTAGGGTTAGGGTTAGGGTTTCGACGCGGGTGGGCTGGCGGGGCTGGTGGGCTGGGGTTGGGCTCGAGCGGCGCTTTATATAGGCTTCACCGGGCGGAGTCCCGCTCGGGTACGGCCCGTAGGTCGGTTCTTTTTTTTAAAATAATTTCTCGCAGAAAATCAGACGAAAGAAATACTAAACAGACTCCAAAAATCCCTAAATAAATTTTCCCCGACTTCTAAAATCAAGCCGGACTAGATGAACATTTATTTGGGGCCTAAATGCAATTTTGAAAAACGCGCATTTTTCCTAAATTCAAATAAAAAGGCGAAAACTCCAAAATAAAATCTTATTTGATTTTATTATTAAATCCTCATTATTTCTTTATTTTGGGAAAGTCATTTTATTCCCTCTCTCATGTTTTTGTAATAGAAATAATTGAAGATAAAATAATTAAAATCAAATGATCCTATTTTCAAAATTTGAGAAAACTCAAATATGAAAATAACGAAATCCCCAACTCTCTCTGTGGGTCCTTGAGTTGCGTAGAATTTCTAGGATCAGAACCCAAGGCAAAAAAATATATATGATATGCAATGATGATCTAATGTATAACATTCCAAATTGAATATTTGGGATGTTACAAACCTACCCCCCTTAAGATGAATCTCGCCCTCGAGATTCGGGTTGGCTAGAAAATAGGTGAGGGTGGTCCTTTAGCAAATCTTCCTCTTGCTCCCAGGTGACTTCATCCTCAGTGTGGTAGCTCCACTGAACTTTGGAAAACTTAATAACCTTGCTGCGGGTAACTCGACTGGCAAACTCGAGAATCTCGACCGGTTTCTCCTCGAGGTCAAATCGTTATTCAATCAATCGCTTCAAAGGGCAATCAGATTCTTAGTGGTATATCAGCCATCTCCGCGGACACTTCTTTAATCGGGAAACGTGGAATACATCATGAACTCCCGACAATCCTTCGGCAATTCCAACTTGTAGGCCACTTCTCCCATACGCTCCAAAACACGATATGGTCCTACAAAACGTGGCGCTTAACTTTCCTTAACTCCAAAACGCTTAATTCCTCGTAGTGGAGATACTCAAGATAAACTCGATCTCCGACTTCGTAAATTGTCTCCTCATGCTTAGAATCTGCATAGCTCTTTCCGCTCGGACTGGGCTACCTTGAGCCTATCGCTAATTAACTTCACTTTCCGCTCGCACTCTTAATCAAATCCGATCCAAACAATCGGCGGTCTCCAACTTCATCCCAAAACAACGGGGTCCTGCACCTCCTTCCGTACAAGGCTTCGAAAGGGGCCATTTTCAAATTGGATTGATAACTGTTGTTGTAAGAGAACTCCGCATATGGCAAATTATCGTCCCAGCTAGATCCATAATCTAGTGCACAAGCTCTCAGCATATCCTACAAAATCTGATTGACTCTCTCCGTCTGTCCATCTGTCTGCGGATGGAACGCTGTGCTAAACTCCAGCCTGGTACCCAAAGTTTCATGCAACTGCTTCCAGAACTTTGAGGTGAATTGGGTTCCTCTATCAGATACGATACTCCTCGGAACTCCATGTAAACATACAATCCTGGTCATGTATATCGTTGCCAATTTGGCGCTAGTGTAAGTGGTCTTTACCGGGATGAAATGAGCTACCTTCGTCAACTGATCCACTACAACCCAAATAGAGTCATAGCCGGAACGAGTCCTGGGTAATCCCGTGATAAAGTCCATGCCTAGTTTATCCCACTACCATTCGGGTATCGGCAATGGCTGTAACAATCCTGCTGGCTTCTGATGCTCTGCCTTTACTCTCTGACATACATCACAAAATGCTACATATTCCGCAATATCTTTCTTCATTCCGGTCCACGAGAAAGTATTCTTCAAATCCAAATACATCTTGGTATTTCTTGGGTGAATCGAATATGGTGAATCATGTGCCTCTTGCAGAATCAACTTCTTGACCCCCGGGTCATTGGGCACGTAAACGCGGTCTTCAAACCATAGGGTGTCATGCTCATCCTCACTAAATCCCTTAGCTTTTCCTTCGCTTATCGTCTCCTTTATAGAGGCAATCTCTTTGTCAATCTTCTGAGCTTCTTTGATTCTATCCATCAATGTTGACTGAATCTCCAATGCCACTACATAGCCTCTCGGAACTATTTCCAAACATAGCTCTCGGAATTCCTCGGCTAATTCCTTTGGCATTTCTCCGATCATTAGTGTATTGACATGGCTCTTACGGCTCAATGCGTCAGCTACTACATTAGTTTCCGGGATGATAATGCAATCTCATATCATAATCCTTGATGAGCTCCAACCATCTCCTTTGTCTGAGGTTTAACTCCTTCTGCGTGAAAATATACTTCAAACTCTTGTGATCCGTATACACCTCACAATGATTTCCTATGAGGAAATGCCTCCATGTCTTCAATGCATGCACTACGGCTGCTAACTCCAAATCATGCGTGGCATAATTCAATCCGTGAGGTTTCAGTTGTCGTGAAGCATACGAAACAACTCTTCCCTCCTGCATGAGCACTGCTCCAAGTCCTCGACGTGAAGCGTCGCAATACACCTCATAGTCTTTAGTCTGGTCTGGCAAAATCAACACTGGTGAGGTAACCAAACGTTTCTTCAACTCCTGGAAACTAGCCTCACACTCCTCAGTCTATATGAACTTGGTATCCTTCTTCAACAATTCCGTCATAGGTTTTGCAATCTTGGAGAAATTCTCAATAAATCTCCGGTAGTATCCTGCGAGTCCAAGGAAACTCCGGATCTCTCCAACTGTCGTTGGTGCCTCCCAATTGGTCACAGTGGCAACTTTAGTAGGGTCAACCGCTATTCCTTCTCCGGATATAACGTGTCCGAGGAACCCTACTTCCTTCAACCAAAACTCACATTTGCTGAACTTGGCATATAACTGATGTTCTCTGAGCTTCTCCAATACCAATCGCAAATGTTCCTTATGTTCCTCTTCATTCTTCGAGTAAACCAAAATATCATCAATGAACACCACGACGAACTTATCCAAAAACTCCATAAACACCTTGTTCATCATGTTCATAAAGTAGGCAGGTGCGTTAGTTAGACCAAATGACATAACAGTATACTCATACAGTCCATATCTTGTGGTGAATGCTGTCTTAGGTATATCCTGCTCTCGAATCTTCAACTGATGGTATCCTGATCATAAATCAATCTTGGAAAACACTTTAGCTCCTTGCAACCGATCAAACAGATCATTGATCATTGGTAGTGGGTACTTGTTCTTGATCGTTACTTCATTCAATCCACGATAATTAACAACCATCCTTAACGATCCATCCTTCTTCTCCACTAGAAGTACTGGCGATCCCCAAGGCGAAGAACTTGGGCGAATAAAACCTTTGTCCAACAACTCCTTAATCTGCTTCTTAATTTCCTCCAAATCTTGGGCTGGCATCCTATACGGTCTCTTAGATATCGGCCCAGTGCCTGGCAAAAGCTCAATCAAAAACTCAATATCTCTGTCCGGCGGCATGCCTGGCAACTCATCTGGAAATACATCCGGAAAATCCCTTACCACTGGTACTTCCTCCTACACAACTCCTGATAAGGAATTTACATGTGCCCTCCTCGGCTCATGCCGTGATACACTTGATCCTTCTTCCTTCTGGTGTCGTAAGAAAAATTGTCTTACTGGCGCAATCGATGTTTCCTCCATACATCGACAGCCAATCCATACCAAGAATTACATCCAAACCTTGGGATTCCAGTATAATTAAATTCGTTGGGAATACATGCCTTCCTATACTTAATGGCACTTGAAAACATCCTTGTCTGGCCATATACTCCGCTCCGGGTGAGCTTACTAGCATAGGTGTCTTAAGAATCCTAGTGGGTAGGCTATACTTATTCACAAATCCCCTTGATATGTATGAATGCATTGCACCAGTATCAAAAAGAACGAGTGCAGTAAATGACTTAACCAAAAACTTACCTATTACTGCATCAGGCTGAGCTTCAACCTCCTCCACGCTAATGTGGTTCACCTCTCCCCTGTTGAAATGGTTCGACTTCTTTCTTGAGCTTCCATTGCCATTACCATTTTGGGCTTCTGGACATTCATTTGCATAATGCCCAGTCTTACGGCACTTAAAACAAGTGATATGGCTCAGGTCTACCTTGGATGGTGTTGACGGGTTGGTGCGGTTTTGTCCATTGCTTCCTCCATTCCGCTTCCATTCTTTGTGCCATTATGATTGTGTGAACTACCTCCTCCATGGGTATGCTGAAATTGTCCTCCGTCTTCGGGTAAAACGTAGTTTCGCTGAGCCCGAATTGTACTTCCCGCCATACTTCCTCTTACGATTGTCAATCTGCTGCTGCTTCCTTCAATCATAAGAGCACGATCTACTAACTCCTGGTAGTTATTGAAAGTGGATACCATCAACGCATGCTCACTCATCATTCAGGTCCTTCTAGAAACTTCTCCGCTTAGTGCATCCATAGCAACGCTATCCGGGGCATAACGTGCTAGCTTACTAAAGTCATCCACATATCGCCAACTGTCTGTCCTCCTTGGCGCAAGTTGCTAAACTCACGCTTCTTCATGGCCATAGCTCCCGCCGAGACATGGGCAGACGGAAAGCTTGTTCAAACCGATCCCATGTGACAGTGTTCTTGGGTAAGTGGCTGTAAAATTCTCCCACCATGCTGCTGCGGGTCCTTCAAGCTGATGTGCGGCAAATTTCACCTTTTCCCCATCTGTACATCCTGCAGTGGTCAACTCCCTCCCTATCTTACGGAGCCAATCATCTGCTACTATCGGCTCGGTGCTACTGGAAAACACTGGCGGATTCAGCCTAAGAAAATGGGTCAAATGGTCAACAGGTGGTGGTGGTGGTGGGTTGTTGTTGTTGTTGTTGTTGTTGTTGTTGTTGTTGTTGTTGTTGTTGTTGTTGTTGTTGTTGTTGTTGTTTTTGTTGTTGTTGTTGTTGTTGTTGTTGTTGTTGTTGTTGTTGTTGTTGTTGTTGTTGTTGTTGTTGTTGTTGTTGTTGTTGTTGTTGCCTTGGTTCTGTACAATTGTTTGAATCAAGGCATTCTGCTGCTGAATCAACTGAGTGATCTCCGGCAGGAAAACAAATCCAGGGTCGCGTCTCGGAGGCATCTGGGGTTTATAGAAAAGACGAGAGTTAAGAATAGAATGAGGTCTAGTGAGAAAACACTACCCATATGCACATGAGACAAAACACACAAAATCACTCCAATTCAATTCAATCAAGGGCATACAACGGTCTAACTATCGTTACAAAAGTGCTTGGAATAAAACTAATTTTTAATGGGGGAAATTTCTACTACTGTTATGGTGGTCAACTAGAAAAACTGCTCCGATGAAGACTCCACGATATCTGCTCCAGCTTCATCTTTGAAATCATCATCACTAGGATCGGAATCGGTGTCGTCGATGATGATGTAGTTCTCTGGACAGGTGCAATCTTCATCTTCTCCTCCGGGTGCTGAATTCCCCATGAGTTCTTCAATCTTCTCCTTAAGATTGCCGTTTTGTCTCACTAGAGCTACAATCTCCTCCATGTAGTCCTTGCAAGTGGCCTTCGCCTCCTTCTAGTTCGATAATCTTGGCTTTTGCTTTCTTCAACTCCCTCATGTCTCACAAGACATCCGGTTCTCCGGCGCCGAATGTGTTGATTTAACTCTTGGATGAAAGCTGCAATGGATCGATCCTTCTTAGTGCTAACTATCTCCCATTGTTCATCTCGGCGTCCGCAAATCTGGTAGATAGTATCCTTGAGGTCATCTTGGTAAACTTCACCAATGCGTCCCATAGTTATGTGAGCTGCCATGCTCTTTCCTGCACTCAGTGTTGGTGCATTAAAACACACTCTATGGGCTCCGTGGATCGGCGCTAACGTCCTTCCGGAACTTGAGCTTGAATCTTCCAAATAGCTTTCTTCGGGTAAAGTGGAATTGTAGGTCCCGTGAAGCTTGGTATTCCGATGTTCAGGTACTTAGTGACTTCCTTCAGGTGTCGTCCAAAGGGTGTATCTTCATCCGGCTGGGTGAACTTGATCCTCGCTTCCGTCATCCTAAAAGAGTAGAAAAGATGAGGAGTCGGAAATTAGAAGAGAGTAGTGATCTAGGGCTTTAGCTTAGTGGTCGTGTACTACAGTCAGCGTGTGCTCTGATACCATCTTTGTAGCGACCAGACCTCAAACAGTCTGATCTCTGTGCTCAGGTGTCATCCCTGGATCAGTAGTGCTGACACCACACAGTACTCGAAGGATTTATAATAGAGTAGCAATCACACACTTATTACATCGAATGTCTCAAGAGAGACCTTAATAAAATAAATATGGCTTAAGGCCATCTAATAACGATAATAGCGGAAGACTTGGAAGATAAGCGAGTCCATCAACTCCAACGGCATCACTGAGTATAGAACCACGACATAAAAGGCACCTTACTCGTCGTGTGAAAAATCTGCAACATGAAACGTTGCAGCCCGAAAACGGGTCAGCACATGGAATATGCTGGCAATGTAACACATAGAGGATAATAATGGAACAAGCTATACTACATGCCTATCTGGCTGGTGGAAAGCTCTATGGTTACAGTTTTGTGAAAAGCCAATTTTTCCCTACTGCAAAGGAATAAATTTATTTAACTATCATGGTGGTTGTTAAACATTGAGAATGGTTGACAACATTCTCAATCCCAATTAAAGTAATCATCATTAAAACCCAACAAAATTAATTAAAGTAACATGATGAGATTCACATGATATCCAAGAACTAGATACTCAAGATGTCCATAACCACAGACACGGCTAATCATGATTAGTTTATACACTCTGCAGAGGTTTGCGCACTTTTCCCCACAAGACTCGATCGCCTCCGTTTGATTTCTCGCACTACATGATGTTTGAGGAACGGATGACAGAGACATAGTCTTTCAGAAGTGCTAGCACCTTACGATGGATAGACCGGTACACCTACTTTCCCCTACATCTGCTAGTCTACCCAGTAAGAGTTCGCACGACTTAATCAACTATGCCAGAGCCCATAATGGCTTGTGGCTGCACACGGAAGTTTCTAGTATGAATAATCTCATGATCCCTTTGGGCCTGGGTGGCGGTCCGAAGAAAAACAGGCAAATCCTGGAAACCAGGTACCTCAATCCACCCAGATGTGTGTTTAAGTTGCCACCTTAAGTAAACCATTAATTAACAATCTCACATCTGTCATGGATACACTCACCCAATCCACGTCTACTAGCATAGCATGGCATAATAAGCAAACGTAGAAGTATCTCCCAAAGGTTTGATAATAAACAGGTAATAGGTACTACCTCATCTACTTCCCATCCCACAATTTAATTAGATCCTAATCATGCAACGTTTGAGGATTGATCTAATGCAATAAAACTGGGTAGTAGAAAAGGTATGATCAAAGTGTTACTTGCCTTGCTGATGATCCGCGAAACCTAGAGACTCAAGTAACAAAGGCGACCGTATTCTATCGCAGACAAACAAACAAGCATACAATAAGTACTCATCTAATGCACAGGTAAAACTCAAACAAAAGATCTAACCAGAAAGTTCAACTTAAGAACTCCGGTTTGCAAAAAGAATCAAATTAAACGAAGAACCGAAAGTCAAACGGCGAAAGAAAACAGTTCCGTTTTACTAATCTGGATATAAGTGAAATTTTACAGAGGAAAAAACTTGTTTAAGTTGGTTATTCGGAAAGAGGGTTTCAAGACGAAACTCCAGACGCTTGAATCGTCTGATTCCGATAAACGAGCTAAATGTTATACTAGAACGAAAATTAGATCATAAATCGTGATCAAAAAATCGCGGATTAAATCCGAGAAAAAGAAAAATGACGAACAGGTTAACGAACGAACGTTTGTTAACTAGAACTAATCTGACGAACACGTTCATTAAAATGAACGAACGAGTGAACGCTCGCTATTTAACCGAACCGAAAAAAATAAACCGATCTAAAATAATAAACCGACAAAACCGAAGAAAAACCGACCATTTTTTTGAAAAAAACCGACGGCGCGGTTTACGAGGCGGCGGCGGCAGCGACGATGGCGGCTAGGGTTAGGGTTAGGGTTTCGGCGCGGGTGGGCTGGCGGGGCTAGTGGGCTGCGGCGGGGCTCGGGCGGCGCTTTCTATAGGCTGCCCCGGGCGGAGTCCCGCTCGGGTACGGCCCATAGGTCGGTTCGTTTTTTTATAAATAATTTCGCGTAGAAAATCAAACGAAAGAAATACTAAACGGACTCCAGAAATCCCGAAATAAAATTTCCCCGGCTTCTAAAATCAAGCCGGACTAGATGAACATTTATTTTGGGCCTAAATGCAATTTTGAAAAACACACATTTTTCCTAAATTCTAATAAAAAGGCGAAAACTCCAAAATAAAATCTTATTTGTTTTTATTAATAAATCCTCATTATTTCTTTATTTTGGGAAAGTCATTTTATTCCCTCTCTCATATTTTTGTAATAGAAATAATTGAAGATAAAATAATTAAAATCAAATGATCCTATTTTCAAAATTTGAGAAAACTCAAATATGAAAATAACGAAATCCCTAACTCTCCGTGGGTCCTTGAGTTGCGTAGTATTTCTAGGATCAAAACCCAAGGCAAAAAAAATGATATGCAATGATGATCTAATGTATAACATTCCAAATTGAAAATTTGGGATGTTACAAGAGTCTATCACACCCGATCATCACGTGGTATCTCAACACGACGAACTGTAGCAACGGTGCATACTTAGGGAGAACACTTTTACTTTGAAATTTAGTGAAGGGATCATCTTATAATGCTACCTCCCTACAAAGCAAAATAAGATGCATAAAAAGATAAACATCACGTGCAATCAAAAATATGTGACATGATATGGCCATCATCATCTTGTGCTTTTGATCTCCATCTCCAAAGCATCGTCATGATCTCCATCGTCACCGGCTCGACACCTTGATCTCTATCGTAGCGTCATGGCCGTCTCGCCAACTATTGCTTCTACAACTATCGCTAACGCATTGTGATAAAGTAAAGCAATTACATGACGTTTGCATTTCATACAATAAAGAGACAACCATAAGGCTCCTGCCGGTTGTCAGATATTTTACAAAACATGATCGTCTCATAGAATAACGTTTATCACATCATGTCTTGACCATATAACATCACAAAATGCCCTGCAAAAACAAGTTAGGTATCCTCTACTTTGTTGTTGCGAGTTTACGTGGCTGCTACGGGCTTCTAGCTAGAACCGTTCTTACCTACGCATAAAACCACAACAGTGTTTCGTCAAGTTTGTTATTTTAACCTTCTTCAAGGACTGGCCGCCATCAAATTTGATCCAACTAAAGTAGGAGAAACAGACACTCGCCAGCCACCTTTATGCAAAACTAGTTGCATGTTAGTCGGTGGAACCGGTCTCATGTGCGTGGACATGTAAGGTTGGTTCGGGCCGCTTCATCTCACAATACCGCCGAATCAAAATAAGACGTTGGTGGTAAGTAGTATGACTATCACCGCCCATATCTTTCTGTTCTACTCATGCATATCATCTACGCATAGACCTGGCTCATGATGCCACTATTGGGAAACGTTGCATGGAAAATAAAAAAAATTCTACGCACACGCAATGAGCTATCCATGGAGATGCATAGCAACGAGAGGGGGAGAGTGTGTCTACGTACCCTCCTAGACCGTAAGCGGAATCGTTTGGCAACACGGTTGATGTAGTCGAAATTTCTTCGCGCTCCAACCGATCTAGTACCGAACGCACGACACCTCCGTGTTCTGCACACATTCAGCTCGGTGATGTCCTCTGCCTTCTTCATCCAAAAAGACGACGATTTAGTAAATGAGTTCCAGTAGCATGACAGCGTGGTGACGGTGATGGTGATGTGATCTCCGCAGAGCTTCGCCTACGCAGTACGAAAATATGACCGAGGGAGTAAACGGTGGACGGGGGCACCGCACATGGCTAAGACAATGTTGTGTCCTTGTGTGGCGTCCCCTCCCCATGTATATATAGCTGGGAGGTGTAGCTCCTAGGGCGCCCCAAGAGAGCTAGCGGCAGCCCTAGGGCTCTTGCCTTGCCCTGCGCCCCCCTTTTCATATATAACTGAGGGGGAAGGAAAGAGGGTGGGAGAGGGAAGGAAAGAGGGTGGGAGAGGGAAGGAAGGGGGAGTCCTACTCCACACTTTCCTTTCCCTTCCCCTCTTCCCTTCTCCTCTTAGGCCGACCTGATATGGGGGCGCACCAGCCCCTTGTGGCTGGTGTGTTCCCTATCTTGGCCCATAAGGCCCATATCTTTTGCCGGGGGTGCCCGGAACCCCTTCTGATGACCCGATAAGTACCCGGTACCCCCGCGAAACACTTCCGGTGTCCAAATACTATCGTACTATATATAAATCTTTACCTATCGACCATTTTGAGACTCGTCGTCATGTCTGTGATCTCATCCAGGACTCCGAACAACATTCTGTCACCAAATCACATAACTCATATAATACAATATCGACATCGAACGTTAAGCGTGCGGACCCTACGGGTTCGAGAACTATGTAGACATGACCGAGACACCTCTATGGTCAATATCCAATAGCGGAACCTGGATTTCCATATTGTCTCCTACATATTCTATGAAGATCTTTATCGGTCGAACCGTTATGACAACATACATAATTCCCTTGTCCATCGGTATGTTACTTGCCCGAGATTCGATCGTCGGTATCTTCATACGTAGTTCAATCTCGTTACCAACAAGTCTCTTCACTCATTCTGTAATACATCACCTCGTGACTAGCTCCTTAGTCATTTGTTTGCAAGCTTATGATGTGTATTACCGAAAGGGCCCAGAGGTACCTCTCCGATACTTGGAGTGACAAATCCTAATCTCGATCTATGCCAACTCAACACCTTCAGAGATGCCTGTAGAGCATCTTTATAATCGCCCAGTTATGTTGTGACGTTTGAAAGCACACAAGGCATTACTCCCATATCCGGGAGTTGTATAATCTCATAGTCGAAGGAATATGTATTTGACATGAAGAAAGAGATAGCAATAAAACTGAATGATCATTATGCTAAGCTAACGGGTGGGTCTTCTCCATGATCCCATTATCAAATTACAACACATGTCTATGGTTAGGAAACCTTAACCATCTTTGATTAACGAGCTAGTCTAGTAGAGGCTTACTAGGGACACGGTATTTGTTTATGTACTCACACATGTATTTAGGTTTTCGATCAATACAATTATAGCATGAATAATAAACCTTTATCATGAATAAGGTAATATAAAATAACAACATTATTATTGCCTCTAGGGCATATTTCCTTCAGTCTCCCACTTGCACTAGAGTCAATAAGCTAGTTCACATGGCCATGTGAATAACACCGATAGTTCACATCGCCATGTGATTAACACCTATAGTTCACATCGCCATGTGAACAACACCCAAAGGGTTTACTAGAGTCAATAATCTAGTTCAAATCGCCATGTTATTAACACCCAAAGAGTAATAAGGTGTGATCATGTTCTGCTTGTGAGAAGTTTAGTCAACGGATGTGTCACATTCAGATTCGTATGTATTTTGCATATATCTATGTCTACAATGCTCCGCATGGAGCTACTCTAGCTTATTGCTCCCACGTTCAATATATATCCAGATTGACACTTAGAGTCATCCAGATTAGTGTGAAAGCTTGCATCGACGTAACTCTTTACGACTAACTCTTTATCACCTCCATAACCGAGAAACATTTCTTTAGTGATTTTTAAGGCACCTAAGGATAATTTTGCCCGCTGTCCAGTGGTCCACTCCAGGATCACTCTTGTACCCTCTTTGCTAGATAAGTGGCAAGACACACATCAGGTGTGGTACACAACATGACATATCGTATAGAACCTATGGGTGAGGCATAGGGAATGGCTTTCATTCTCTCTCTATCTTCTGCCGTGGTAGGGCTTTGAGTCTTACTCAATTTCACACCTTGTAATACAAGCAAGAACCCCTTCTTGGACTGAACCATTTTGAACTTCTACAAATCTTACCAAGGTACGTGTTTTGTGAAAGTTCTATTAAGCGTCTTGATCTATCCCTATAGATCTTGATGCTCAATATGCAAGTAGCTTCACCAAGGTCTTTCATTGAAAAATTGTTATTAAGTATCCTTTTACGCAATCCAGAAATTCTATATCATTTCCAATCAATAATATGTCATCCACATATAATATTAGAAATGCTACAGAGCTCGCACTCACTTTCTTGTAAATACATGCTTCACCGTAAGTTTGTATAAAACCATAGGCTTTGATCACCTCATCAAAGCGTATATTCCAACTCCGAGATTCTTGCACCAGTCCGTAGATGGATCGATGGAGCTTGCACACTTTGTGAGCACCTTTAGGATCGACAAAAACTTCTGGTTGCATCGTATATAAATCTTCTTTAAAATATCCATTAAGGAATGCATTTTGATGTCACTACAAAAAAAAGACACATCCGTGACATTTTGGGCCGAACGAAATATTTTCTATCATGCTTATGAGACTTCTATGACGATAATTGTGACAAAACCCGGTATCATTATAGATGTGTCTGGGGTCCTACTTCTATGACAAAAATCATGATGTAAAAGGGCTTTTCGTCTGGGCGGGCGGAGACGCAGCTGCATGACATTCTTTGGGCCGCCCATGACGGAAAAACCGTGGTAGAAGCGAGGCGAGGAAAATATCGGGAGTTCCCGTTACGATGGGTGGTCGGGGCCGAGCAATGCGCATTTCTCGTGTGCGACGCGCACGTGGGTGCGCGCGCTCGCTCTAATCGAACCCGAAGCGATTGACCGCAGGCTACGTGTTACCGCACTTGAGCGAGCGATCGATCGATGGCTATTAACAGAACCTGATCGAGCAATTCCTTTGCCACACTGCTGCTAACGGAAGTCGATCAATGCTGCCTCTGGATGAACAGTGAGCATTGTGGGGTTGGGTGAGCAGTTCCGGGGGGGGGGTGGATGAACAGGAGCCCGTGTTAGTAGAGGCCGTTGCCGCTGGATGAACAGGACCCCGTCTGTGGAGCTGGATGAACAGGACCACGCGGAGTGCTGGTTGAACAGTAGCCGGTGGAGGGCTGGATGAACAGTAGCCCGTGGAGGGGTGGTTGAACATGACCCCGCGGAGAGGGCTGGTTGAACAGTAGCCGGTGGAGGAGCGGTGGAGGCTGGATGAACAGGAGCCCGTGGATGAACAGTCATAGGTGGAGGCTGGAGGAGGTCGACGGTGGATGAACAGTAGCCCGTGGAAGCTGGAGGAGGTCAACGGTTGTCGTGGAATTGTCACGGCAGATGTCCTCTTGGAAGGACTTAGTCGTGGAGCCATCGCAACTAGGAAGCTTAAAGGGGTTAATCGGGACAAAGGACACGAGAGGTTTTATACTAGTTCGGCCCCTTACGGTGAAGGTAAAGCCTACGCCTAGTTGGGTTGGTATTGCTTGAGGTTTCGATGACCGTGGAGCGAGATACGCTATGCCCGGTTCTCGATTGGTTGTTTTCGTTTTGCCGCCAACAGGTCGTCCCCTTATATACACGGGTTGACGCCTCAGGGTTTCTGAGTCCCGGCCGGCTTATAAACAATGTCCGGCTCGGTGACTAGTCGAGTCTACCTTATGATACAAGTCTTGCCATCATGGCGGTTTACTACAACGGGCCTTAAGTCGCCTCTGGGCCTTAGGCCCTTTGTTGAGACGCCATCTTCATGCTTGGACTTGGGCTTCTGTCTGGTAATCTCTTTACATAACCCGACCCCTCCTGGGCGGCTTACACAAATAGTTATATCCCCAACATTAGGCCCCAAATTGATTTGAACCTGTTCATGTCAATCTTAAAATAACTTAAAGCATAAATCTTCAGTCTTCTGACTGCGCAAAAGACTTTCTTTAATCCGTCGTCATTCTTTGGATCCGTGTTAACCCGTCATGACGTCATCTTCTTTTTTATTCCGCCGTATCGCCCAACGGATCTCTGTCTTTATTGTTCATTCCGGAAATCGAGGCGTCGGGCCCGCTGGATAATAATTCTTATCTCCTTGTTTCCCGCGCCGTCTCAGTTATGCTCTCCTTATAAATAGGCGCAACCTAGGTTTCATTTTCACCCTTCAAGTCGTCTTCTTCCTCTTGCCTCCTCTCGAGCTCCGCCGCCGCCGCCGTCAAGCTTCTCGTCTTCACCGACCCAGGCCGCCGCATCAACCTGAATCGGACCAGAAACACGTCGGCGAACCTCCGCAGCTCCTCCAGACCTGTAAGATTCCTTTCCTTCCCTGGCTAGATCTGCATTAGAGCTTCTTCGAGTTCGTCGTAGTTCATCACCATTAGAGCCAACTCCTTGTTAGTTTTTTCTCCTAGATGCCACTTCCGATCCGAGAATGATATAAAACAGCTGTGGTAGTTGTTTTTCCCTTATCTTGGATACGAAACAAATCTCTTTTTCTATATGAAGGCCTTATTCGAGCTTATGAACGCATCTGCGTCAGTTTATAGGTCTAGAAAAACTTTCTTATCAGAACAGATCTTTGATCTCAAATCATAGCAGAAGATTATGAAACCTGTTTTTATCACCCGGAAAACTTCTTATGTTAAATGCCTTTAACATAACTGTCCAGGTATCCGGTTTAAATGCATTCCACTTGATCTGTGAACCTTGGCGCCTTCTCAGGTCTTTAAAACTTTTGAACTGTTGCTAACACTTGTAGCGGCTTAAATAATGTTGCTCAATTATCCTTATGTCATTAGGCCCCTTTAAACCGCTACTTTTAGTAATTTGGATATTTTCTTCCGGGTTAAAATTTAAACCGGAACTTTTTATTTTGTAATAGGCCAATCCGTTGTCATGGCGCCTAAGTCTACCAAAGCTCCTGTAACCTGCAACTGGGTCCCATCCACATTCACTAAGAGCAAACTAGCTGAATTTCTGAAGTCTGGTCATTTGCCAAAAAAGGAGGTCATGTCTTATCGCGTCCCTGACCCATCTGAAGATAAGCCTCAACCCAAAGAAGGGGAGGTAATAGTTTTTACGGATCACATGAGCCGGGGAATTGCCCCTCCCGGCTCAAAGTTCTTTAGAGAAGTTTTAAATTTCTTTGACCTTAGACCTCAAGACATTGGACCCAATTCCGTGTCCAATCTTTGCAATTTCCAAGTCTTCTGTGAGGTGTACCTGGGAGAGGAGCCAAGCCTGCTTTTGTTCAGAGAACTTTTTTACTTGAACCGGCAGAATGAGCGTGCTAACGGGCCGAGTCTTGAACTTGGCGGTATCTCGATCCAAATGACGGAGAGACTGTTCTGTTTCCTTATGCCGAGCTGCCGAGTCACCCCAAATATTGGAACCATCATGGTTCTACTGTCAGATACTTCTCGGCCGATGAGTCGCCTCGCCCGCTTTCGCGCTCGCGCTTTGAGTCCAACCATCATTGGCGGATAAACCGACATTGTTGAACGTCGCGCTCAACCCCACCATCAAGAAGATTAAAGCTCTTACGGGAAATGGTTTAAATGGCATCGACTTGGTCCGGTCTCAGGTCACTTGGCGATACTCCCATTAATCCCCGCCTCGCTTAATGTGCACCTATACAAAGTAACAGAAGACCCAATTCGCCACAGATTCGATGACTTACGGATGATGTGGCGGATGCTACAACCCATTTATCGTCAAGGAGGGTATGTTATCAACAATACCTTCGGTTACTTCCTTCCGCAAAAGAACCCGCCCTGCGCAGAAGTTATCAGTCTTAATAAATACTCTTTAATATGTTTGCCTCTTTGTACTTATAATTCCTTATCTTTTCCACAGGCTGGTGATGATTTCTAGAAAGTCAAATATGACCACGAGGCCGCCCAACAAGCCAGAGCAGCCAAGAAAAATGAAAGGAAAAACGCCAAGACGGGGACTTCAAAAAAGAAGAAACCTAGCGCCTCCGAATTGCTCAAACTGGATGACTCTTCTTCAGATGAGGAAGAGGTAATCCCTTATTCTCTTAACTCCTTTGTTACCATTTTATTAATATTTCCGCCTTTCAGGAAGACACTGGAAACAGCCAAGCTCATGGCGAAGAGGTAACTATAATATCCTCCGACTCAGAGCCTTTGGCAAAGCACAAAACCCGGCGGGTGACCTGGAAAGTAAGATTTTCACATCCCTTAGCTTATCAAGATCCTCAATTTCTTTTGAAGCAACACCAGCTTGAGAGCCGGAGGCAAACCCGGACAAGTAAAGATGTAGAGCTCTCTTCCAGCTTACCTGATGTGAGCAGGAAGCGCCGAATCGAGGTCATCTCCGCTTATGCTCTGCTTATCCTTTGGCGGGTTTAATTCGTCAGCCTCTCAATTCATCTGACTCCAATTATCAGGATACCTCTCCTTCCTCTGGCGAGTCTATGCAATCCAACATGTCGGCCTTCAAGACTGCCCCTGGGTAATGTACCTTTGTTATCCTCATGCTTTGCCTTACTCATATTTTGTACTCATCCCTTTGTTTTATCCACAGTGTGCAGGTGAAGCCCAGTAAAAGGGCAAAAAGGAATAAGCCGATTGAAGACCCGGTAGCAATGGAGCCGGAACTCGGAATCACTGCCCCTGATGCTTCTACTCATCAACCTCCTCCTGAGCTGGCCCATGAAATTCCGACACCATCTTCCGACCCGCCTCAAGAAGACACTCTTGATAGCTCCGATAAACCGGAAATTCCTAGCCCGGTCCGGACGGCTGAGCCGGAAGTTGAATTCTTGAAAAGCCAGTATGTTGAACCGGGGCGGCCTACTGTTCTTGCCAGATGTACCGCTAAGGAATAACTTGTTAAAAGCCGGAAGACCAAACAGGACATCGCTGATTATGCCCACTTAAGCATTGGCGATATAGTCTCAGGCTATCTGAACCAAGTGCAAAACAGCCGCGACCGAAATTGACATGGTGAAACAGATACAAGATAAATCTGAGGTATAACTTATATTATTTCTCCCGAATCTTCATCAGATCAGCCCCCAAGTCATCGCTTATAGGTAAATATGCCGAGACTTAGATACCAACTTCATCGTTAGTTCACCCGGTTTACAAGAAAGGATATTTAACCCGGCTATAATGTAGCAACTTAAAACAAGCGATACACATTAGCCCCCAAGTGTCAAGTATCTTTACTTGTAAAGTGCTTGAGACTTTAATATGCATAATCTGACATTATAAAGTAATTTTTTTTCAGCATACATTAGCCCCCAAGTGTCAAGGGTCTTTACTTGTAAAATGCTTGAGACTTTAATAATACCTTACCATAACCTTACTTGTAACCCGGCGTTATTATAGGTCTCCACCAGTCAATTTGAATTGGAGATTGCTGACCTGAAGACCCGGCTGGCGGCCCATGACCTTGAGATTCAAAAAGGCGACTCCAAATTTGCATTCAGCATCTCTGAGCAAGAAAAGTTGAAGAAGGATTTTGACGCGGAGAAGAAGGCCTGGGCGGATGAAAAATCTTCACTTGTGAGCCGGGCCGAGACAGCAGAAGCAGCTCTTGCCGAAGCAACTGCCGAACTGTCCGGCTTAAAGCACCAGATATCCCAAATGGTCTCAGCAATTTTCGGTAAGTTACTATGTGTAACTTTTGAACATCACCATGATTTATTTGATAACTATTTCAGATATGATCTCCGGCTTAATCTTATATGTATAAACGCAGGTCCCAGGAGTACCAACCTGAAGCAGAATATGCTGATCAAGCTTAAGGCGGGTGTACACTTTAGTGGAATAGCTGTACACCGGGTCACAATGTGCTTTCGCCGTTGTGGCTTTATCAAATGATACTCCTTATCTCCTGCAGGATGTGCTCAAACGGCTTGCCGTGTTACCTCAACGGATTCAGGAGTTAAGGCGGGCATCTGGTAGAGCCGGGGCCATAGCCGCCTTAAGCCGGGCCAAAGCGTTGGTTCCAGAGCTAGACTTAGGCGATGTTGCTCTTGGATATCCTAGCTTGAAGGAGGACGGCTCTGCATTCAATGAATCAGACTTCACCACCTGTGTGAGGGTCGTACGTTCTGTGGCCACCATCATCGGCAACGATATTGATCTTACGAAGTATCAGCCGGGTTATGACAACGAGAACTGGAGGATTCCAACTCCGCATTATGATGATGTCAGCCTGATCCCTCCAACTCGTAAGCATACCTTTGCTCCTGAAGTTGACCCGGCCAGTTTGATAGATGATGAAGCTGAATTTGAGGCCTTAAGCAGCATTGACTGGACCTCGTCAACCTTCCAGGAAAAAGCAGCAGACGAAGAGGCGGAGAAGGATAACCCGGAGTCGTCAAGTCCACCAAAGGAGTAACCCACCTGGCACTAAGTCTTTGAAAAAATAATGCCTCATTATTCAGACTCGGGGAGTCTTGTAATAGGGTAGAAAAACTTCTTAACTCTGTCATGCCTTCACGCATGTTTGTGGTGCTTAACAATGTCTCAAGCCGCTATCATTGTATACTGCCGGCTTGTATGAATTGCTTCTTAACCTCCAAAAGCTTTTTGCCTTACCCTGTGTATAAAAACAAAAAATTCCTTTGGCGTCTCACCACATCCGGGGTCGTGTAAAATAACGTTAACCCGGAGTATGAACCAAAACATCATAAGTATCGTCCGGTTTATGATCATGCCATAATAATATACCTGTTATCTTATTGAAGCGTACATTACCGGCTTACGTGATCCCAAAAAGCAGACGGTTACACTTAACTTCTGAAAATTGGCACATATAATGTTTACCTGGCCCTTAATACTATTTACTCTTATAGAATAAAGTAAACCTAATTTTCAAAGGCCTCTGATTCGAATACGATCAGTAGAACCGTTCCAAAGGGGTTAAGCTAAGATTCGGATACGATCATATAGCCCACAATGGCTTTGGCGATGCCGATCAAGTGGGTATCGACAGCTATGTTCTCTTTGGTTCGAATACGACCTATGTTTGAACAGGAAGCCCCCAAGTGACCATGAGAGTTGTTTAATGACGCTGATTCGAATACGATCCACGTCAGACCCAAAGAGGTTAAGCTATGATTCAAATATGATCAAGAAGCCCCCAAGTGGGTTTGGCAGTGTGCCAATCAATTGGGTATCGACCGCTATGTTCTCTTTGGTTCGAATACGACCTATATTTGAACAGAAAGCCCCCAAGTGACCATGGCTAGATTCAGATATGATCATAAGCCGGACCAAAGGGAAAACCGGATTCAGATATGATCCGCTCCCTGTTAGTTGTTTCCACCACCTGGTAAAGAAACCACATAAACCATGTAGGATGGAAAGGAAAGAGGTCATGCTTTATTGCTTTATATAATATATACATTGTTAAAAAAGAAAAACAAATATACTCTGAGAGCCGGTGGCTCAAGTATAGTAGGGCCGGAGATGCGCTTATGTTCCACGACGGCGCGGGTCTCTTCCTCCGACTTACGCGAGTCTTTGTGCTCTCGAACATCGATGAGGTAATATGACCCGTTGTTGAGATTCTTGCTGACCACAAAAGGTCCTTCCCAAGGAGGGGACAGCTTGTGCATATCAGATTGATCCTGGATGAGCCGGAGCACTAAATCGCCTTCTGGAAAGTTACGCTTCGACCGGCGGCTATGATAACGGCGCAGTCTTGCCGATAAATCGCCGGCGGGCTATTGCCAAGTCTCGCTCTTCATCCAACAAGTCAAGTGCATCTGGCGAGCTTTTTCATTATCAGCCTCAACGTAAGCCGCCACCCGGGTGAATCATGCCGGATATCACTAGGCGTAATCGCCTCGCCTCCGTACACCATGAAGAAAGGTGTATAACCAGAGACCTGTTAGGCGTTGTGTTGATGCTCCATAGCACAGAGGGTAACTCCTCCACCCAACAACCCGGAGTTCGCTGCAAGGGAACTAAGAGCCGGGGTTTGATACCTTTCAAGATCTCTTGATTAGCTCTTTATGCTTGACCATTAGACTGGGGGTGAGCAACATCCGAGACATCAAGCCGGATGTGCTCTTGTTGACAGAACTCTTCCATGGCACCCTTGGAGAGATTAGTACCATTATCAGTTATAATGATGTGCGGAAAACCAAAATGAAAGATCACCTTTTTGATGAACTGAACCACCGTGGCTGCATCACACTTACTGACCGGCTCTGCTTCAACCCACTTGGTGAATTTATCCACTGCCACCAACAGGTGTGTCTTCTTATCCTTAGACCTTTTGAAAGGTCCAACCATATCAAGCCCCCAGACTGCAAACAGCCAAGTAATCGGAATCATCCTCAATTCTTGAGCCGGCACATGAGCTCGTGGTGAGAATTTTTGACATCCATCACATTTGCTGACCAGATCCTCCGCATCAGCATGAGCCGTCAGCCAATAAAAACCATGACGAAAGGCCTTGGCTACCAGAAACTTTGAACCGGCATGATGACCGCAATCACCTTCATGAATCTCACGTAGTATCTCCTGACCCTCCGTCGGTGATACACAACGTTGAAACGCCCCAGTGACGCTGCGGTGATGCAACTCGCCATGAACAATCGTCATGGATTTGGTCCGCCTGATGATTTGTCTTGCCAAGGTCTCGTCCTCAGGAAACTCTCCCCGGGTCATATAGGTCAAATATGGGGCCGTCCAATCCGGGATGGCATGGAGAGCCGCCACCAGACTCATCATAAAAGTTCATCAGATCCCAACAAACACACCGCAAAAAGAGTTACATCATATGGATCTCCAAGAGACCATTGTATTGTGAATTCAGCGAGAGAGAGAAAGCCATCTGATATGTCTCCAATGTATCTATAATTTTTTATTGTTCCATGCTATTATATATTCTGTTTTGGATGTTTAATGGGCTTTATTATACACTTTCATATTATTTTTGGGACTAACCTATTAACCCAAGGCCCAGTGCAAATTGCTGTTTTTTGCCTATTTCAGTGTTTGGCAGAAAAAGAATATCAAACGGAGTCCAAACGGAATGAAACCTTCGGGAGCGTGATTTTTGGAACAAACGTGATCCAAAGGACTTGGATTGGACGTCAAGAAACATACGAGGAGGCCACGAGGCAAGGGGCACGCCTACCCCCCTGGGCGCACCCTCCACCCTCGTGGGCCCCTCGTGGCTCCAGCGACCTAATTCTTCCTCCTATATATACCTACGTACCCCGAAACCATCGAGGAGCACCACAAAAGCCTAATTCCACTGCCACAACCTTCTGTACCCGTGAGATCCCATCTTGGGGCCTTTTCCGGCGCTCCGCCGGAGGGGGCATCATTCACGGAGGGCTTATACATCAACACCATAGCCTCTCCGGTGATGTGTGAGTAGTTTACCACAGACCTTCGGGTCCATAGTTATTAGCTAGATGGCTTCTTCTCTCTCTTTGGATCTCAATACAAAGTTCTCCTCGATCTTCTTGCAGATCTATTCGATGTAACTCTTTTTGCGGTGTGTTTGTCGAGATCCGATGAATTGTGGGTTTATGATCAAGATTATCTATGAACAATATTTGAATCTTCTCTGAATTCTATTATGTATGATTGGTTATCTTTGCAAGTCTCTTCAAATTATCAGTTTGGTTTGGCCTACTAGATTGATCTTTCTTGCAATAGGAGAAGTGCTTAGCTTTGGGTTCAATCATGCGGTGCTCGATCCCAGTGACAGTAGGGGAAACGACACATATTGTATTGTTGCCATCGAGGTAAAAAGATGGGGTTTATATCATATTGCTTGAGTTTATCCCTCTACATCATGTCATCTTACCTAATGCGTTAGTCTGTTCTTATGAACTTAATACTCTAGATGCATGCTGGATAGCGGTCGATGTGTGGAGTAATAGTAGTAGATGCAGGCAGGAGTCGGTCTACTTGTCACCGTTGTGATGCCTATATACATGATCATGCCTAGATATTCTCATAATTATGCACTTTCCTATCAATTGCTCGACAGTAATTTGTTCACCCACCGTAATACTTATGCTATCTTGAGAGAAGACACTAGTGAAACCTATGGCCCCAGGGTCTATTTTCCATCATATTAATCTTTCGTCAATGAGCTATTTCTGCCGCCATTTATTTTGCAATCTTTACTTTTAATTTTTATCATAAAAATACCAAAAATATTATCTTATCATCTCTATCAGATCTCACTTTTGCAAGTGGCCGTGAAGGGATTGACAACCCCTTTATCGCGTTGGTTGCAAGGTTCTTATTTGTTTGTATAGGTACGAGGGACTTGCGTGTGGCCTCCTACTGGATTGATACCTTGGTTCTCAAAAACTGAGAGAAATACTTACGCTACTTTGCTACATCACCCTTTCCTCTTCAAGGGAAAAACCAACGCATGCTCAAGAGGTAGCAAGAAGGATTTCTGGCACCGTTGCCGGGGAGGCTTACACCAAGTCAAGTAAAGATTTGACTCCCGCCAACATGCGATTTCTGGCGCCGTTGCCGGGGAGTTTACGCACAAGTCAAGACATACCAAGTACCCATCACAACCTCTTATCTCTTGCATTACATTATTTGCCATTTTCCTCTCGTTTTCCTCTCCCCCACTTCACCCTTGCCGTTTTATTTGCCCTCTCTTTCCGTTCGCCTCTTTTTTGCTTGCTTCTTGTTTGCTTGTGTGTTGGATTGCTTGCTTGTCACGATGGCTCAAGATAATACTAAATTGTTTGACTTTGCCAATACCAACAACAATGATTTTCTTAGCACTCCGATTGCTCCTCTTACCGATGCTGAATCTTGTGAAACTAATGCTGCTGAATCTTGTCATGAAAGATCAATTCGCCGGCCTTCCTAGTGAAGATGTCGCTACCCATCTAAATAGCTTTGTTGATTTGTGTGATATGCAAAAGAAGAAAGATGTGGACAATGATATTGTTAAACTGAAGCTATTTCCGTTTTCGCTTAGAGATCGTGCTAAAACTTGGTTTTTGTCTTTGCCTAAAAATAGCATTGATTATTGGAATAAGTGCAAAGATGCTTTTATCTCTAAGTATTTTCCTCCCGCTAAGATCATCTCTCTTAGAAACGATATTATGAACTTTAAGAAACTTGATCATGAACATGTTGCACAAGCTTGGGAGAGAATGAAATTAATGATACATAATTGCCCTACACATGGTTTGAACTTATGGATGATTATACAAAAAATTTATGCCGGATTGAACTTTGCTTCTAGAAATCTTTTAGATTCGGCCGCGGGAGGCACTTTTACGGAAATCACTTTAGGAGAAGCTACTAAACTCCTAGATAATATTATGCTTAATTATTCTCAATGGCACACTGAAAGATCTACTAGTAAAAAGGTGCATGCAATTGAAGACATTAATGTTTTGAGTGGAAAGATGGATGAACTTATGAAATTGTTTGCTAATAAGAGTGTTTCTTCTGATCCCAATAATATGCCTTTGTCTACTTTGATTCAGAATAATAATGAATCTATGGATGTGAATTTTGTTGGTAGGAACAATTTTGGTAACAACGCTTATAGAGGAAACTTTAATCCTAGGCCGTATCCTAGTAATCCCTCTAATAATTATGGTAATTCCTACAACAACTCCTATGAAAATTTTAATAAGATGCTCTCTGATTTTGAGACTAGTGTTAAAGAATTTATGATTTCTCAAAAGAATTTCAATGCTAGGCTTGAAGAAAAATTGCCTAAGATTAATGAATTGGCTAGGAACGTGGATAGAATTTCTCTTGATGTTGATTCTTTGGAACTTATATCTATTCCACCTAAGCATGATATTAATGAGTCTCTCAAAGCCATGAGAATTTCCATTAATGAGTGCAAAGAAAGAACCGCTAGGATGCGTGCTAAGAAAGATTGCTTTGTAAAAGCGTGTTCTTCTAGTTTTCATGATAATAAAGATGAAGATCTAAAAGTAATTGATGTGTCCCCTATTGAATCTCTATTTTGCAATATGAATCTTTATAATGATGGGACTGGAGATGAGTCAACTTTAGTTAAAAGGCGTCCCAATGATTCGGAGTTTTTAGATCTTGATGCAAAATTTGGTAAAAGTGGGATGGAAGAGGTCAAAACTTTAGATAGCAATGAACCCACTATTTTGGATTTCAAGGAATTTAATTATGATAATTGTTCTTTGATAGATTGTATTTCCTTGTGGCAATCCGTGCTAAATTCTCCGCATGCTTATAGTCAAAATAAGGCTTTTACTAAACATATTGTTGATGCTTTAATGCAATCTTATGAAGAAAAGCTTGAATTGGAAGTTTCTATCCCTAGAAAACTTTACGATGAGTGGGAACCTACTATTAAAATTAAAATTAAATATCATGAATGCTATGCTTTGTGCGATTTGGGTGCTAGTGTTTCCACAATTCCAAAAACTTTGTGTGATTTGCTAGGTTTCCGTGAATTTGATGATTGTTCTTTAAACTTGCACGTTGCGGATTCCACTAGTAAGAAACCTATGGGAAGAATTAATGATGTTCTTATTGTTGCAAATAGGAATTATGTGCCCGTAGATTTCATTGTTCTTGATATAGATTGCAATCCTTCATGTCCTATTATTCTTGGTAGACCTTTCCTTAGAACGATTGGTGCAATTATTGATATGAAGGAAGGAAATATTAGATTCCAATTTCCGTCAAGGAAATGCATGGAACACTTCCCTAGAAATAAAATAAAATAACCTTATGAATCTATCATGAGAGCCACTTATGTATTGCATCCCAAAGATGGCAATACCTAGATCTATCCTTTCCTTTATGCCTAGCTAGGGGCATTAAACAATAGCGCTTATTTGGAGGCAACCCAATTTTATTTTAGTTATTTGCTTTTTGGTTCTTGTTAGTAATTAATAATCCATCTAGCTTCTGTTTAGATGTTTTTTTGTGTTTTAATTCGTGTTTGTGCCAAGTAGAACCTTTGGGAAGACTTGGGGAAAGTCTTTGCGATATTGCTGTAAAAAACAGAAACATTAGCGCTCACGAGATTAGTTACAACTTTTTACTGGGGAGTGATATTTAGTTGATTATTTTTGCAGATGATTAATAGATAAATTCCTCAAGTCCAGAAATTTATTTTAGAATTTTTGGTGTTCCAAAAGTTTGCGTTAGTTACAGATTACTACAGACTGTTCTGTTTTTAACAGATTCTGTTTTTCCGTGTGTTGTTTGCTTATTTTGATGAATCTATGGATAGTAATGGAGTTTATGAACCATAGAAAAGTTGGAATACAGTAGGTTTAACACCAATATAAATAAATAATGAGTTCATTACAGTACCTTGAAGTGGTGTTTTCTTTTCTTTGGCTAACGGAGCTCACAAGATTTTCTGTTAAGTTTTGTGTTGTGAAGTTTTCAAATTTTGGGTAAAGATTTGGTGGATTATGGAACAAGGAGTGGCAAGAGCCTAAGCTTGGGGATTCCCAAGGCACCCAAGGTAAAATTGTGACGCCCCCGATTTAATCGTACACTAATCATGCACACAAATGTGTACGATCAAGATCAGGGACTCACGGGAAGATATCACAATACAACTCTTCAAATAAAATAAGTCATACAAGCATCATAATACAAGCCAGGGGCCTCGAGGGCTCGAATACAAGTGCTCGATCATAGACGAGTCAGCGAAAGCAACAATATCTGAGTACAGACATAAGTTAGACAAGGTGCCATAAGATGGCTAGCACAAACTGGGATACAGATCGAAGAGGAGCAGGCCTCCGCTGGGATCCTCCTAAGTTACTCCCGGTCGTCGTCGCCGGGCTGCACGTAGTAGTAGGCACCTCCAGAGTAGTAGTCGTCATCGACGGTGGCGTCTGGCTCCTGGGCTCCATAGTCTGGTTGCAGCAATCGAGTAGAGGTAGGGGGAAAAAGGGGGAACAAGGCAACCGTGAGTACTCATCCAAAGTACTCGCAAGCAAGGAGCTACACTACATATGCAAGGGTATATGTGTAAGGGGCCATATCAGTGGACTGAACTGCAGAATGCCAGAATAAGGGGGGGATAGCTAGTCTTAACGAAGACTACGCTTCAGGACACCTGTCTTGCAACAGGTAGAGGAAGGCAAACTGAAGTCCTCCAAGTAACATCACATAGCAATAATCCTACCCGGCGATCCCCTGCTCATATCACTGAGCGAGAGCGACCACGGTTGTATCCGCACTTGGAAGGTGTGTTTTATCAAGTATCCGGTTCTAGTTGTCATAAGCTCAAGGTACAACTCCAAGTCATCCTGTTATCAAGATCACGGCTATTGAATAGATTAACTTCCTGCAGGGTGCACCATCTTACCCAAAGACGCTTGATCCCATTTGGCGGACACACTTTCTCGGTCATGCCCGCCGCGGAAGATCAACACGCCGCAGCCCCACCTAGGCACAACAGAGAGGCCAACACGCCGGTCTAAACCTAAGCGCGCAGAAGTGCAGGCCCATCGCCTCGAAAGCACACACCTGACGTTATGCGACTGTGCCGAAGCAGACCTAGCCTAACAGCGTTCCAGTCCAATCCGGCGCGCCGCTCCGTCGCCGACGTCTGAAGTGCTTCGGTGATACCACGACGCGGGATACCCATAACTACTCCCGCGTAGATGGTTAGTGCGTATAAGCTCGTAGCCAACTCAGATCAAATACCAAGACCTCGTTAAGCGTGTTAAGTATCCGCGAACGCCGAACAGGGCCAGGCCCACCTCTCACCCAGGTAGTCTCAACCTGCCCTGCCGCTCCGCCACAAAGTAACAGTCGGGGGCCGTCGGGAACCTAGGCCCACCTCTACCGGGATGGAACCACCTGTCCTTTCAGCCCCCATCTCCGAACAATATCTCAGGTAATGTAATAGTGTAAAGTATATAGTATATGCCCGTGATCACCTCCCGAAGTGATCACAGCCCAGTAGTATAGCATGGCAGACGGACAAGAGTGTAGGGCCACTGATGGAACACTAGCATCCTATACTAAGCAATGGGATAGCGGTAAAGATAACAACAAGAGTAACAAGGACAAGGCTATGCAGCGGTATAGGATTAAGCGAAAGCAAGTAACATACTACACTACTCTAATGCAAGCAGTATAGAGAAGAGTAGGCGATATCTGGTGATCAAAGGGGGGGCTTGCCTGGTTGTTCTGGCAAGGAGGGGTCGTCGACACCGTAGTCGATCACAGGGGGGTACCGGCAGCGGCCTCGGGGTCTACCGGAGAGAAGAGGGGGAAGAAACAGTAAATACATAGCAGGCAAATGCATAACAGGACAACCGACAGAGCTAGACGTGTTCTAACGCAGCGCTAGGCGATACTGGCGAAGGGGGAAACATCCGGGAAAGTTTTCCCGGTTCCGGACGTCTGTCAGACAGATGAACCGGAGAGGAAAGTTTGCAGGTTCGATAGGTTAGGGGTGTGTGGCGGACGAACGGACTGCGTATCCGGATTCGTCTCGTCATTCTGAGCAACTTTCATGTAGAAAACATTTTCATCCGAGCTACGGTTTAATTTCTATGATTTTCCAATGATTAAAAGGGGTTTTCTAGAATATATTTAATTCAAATAATATAGAATGAAAAAGGATAGACACACCCAGAAGTATACCCAGCAGTGGGCACCGTGGGGCTGACAGTGGGGCCTGTTTACTACCCAGTCAAATTGACTATTGACTGGTCAAATGAGTCAACAGTGCACGTGGGACCCGCTTGTCGGTGTCACATGTTTTAACAGGGTCTTTTAACTGATTTTTAACTAATTTACTTAGGGGAAGGGGGCCACCTGCCATTGAGCTAACTTATCTAATTAAAAAAAACAAAAGCTACCGGGGCTAATCCCCAATTAGGCAGGTCAGCCCCAAAACGTGCAGTGGCCCCTGGCCACGGCTGGGAGCACGCACGGCCGCTCACAGAGGAGCGCCGGCGGCCATCCCAGCGCATGGGGGGGCGCAGGCGAGGCCCGGCGAAGCGGCCTGGCGGAGTGGCCAGCGCCGTGGCTTGTGGCAGCGGCGCCAGGATGGGTGGCGCAAGGCAGGGGCGCACGCGGATGCGGCCATACACAGACGAGCGCACACGGACACGAAGCTTCGGCCATGGCGGCCGGGCTCGTGGGGATGACGGTACGGCGACAGATCGAGGGGGGAAAGCTAGGGAATCGGGGAAGGAGCTCACTGCGGTGCCAGAGATGAGCTCGAGGTGGCCGGGGACGGATCGGAGACGAGGCAATCAATGACGGCGGCCGGCGATGTACGAGGTGAAGATGAGCTCGATGGCGAGCCCAAGGGACAGCTCCGGCTTGTCCAGGGGCAACGGAGAGGATGAAGAAGAAGAAGGCGGTCCCCCTGGCCGTTCCCAGGCAGCGCGGGGAGGTTCCTGGCCTCGTGGTCGACGGCGGCGTGGTGCCAGATGCGCTCGAGAGAGAGCGAAAGGGAGTGAGGGAGGGGGTGGTTGGCGCTAGGGTTAGGAGGGGATCGAGGGGGTCCTTCTTATCCATCGGGGGATGCAGCGGATGGCCACCGTGTGTGGCATCCACGCCACGGACGATGTACGAGCGTCCACGGCGCTCTGGATGAACAGGGGAGGAAGATGACCTCCCCATGGGCTGGGCTGTGTACTGTTTGCTTAGAGCCCAACCGCACAATAGTTTCTTCCTCTTCCCTTTTTTTTATTTTCTGTTCCTATTTATCTCCACCATTTTGTATTTTTTAAAAAATGTCATATGAATTTAGTTACTTTTGAAAATTGGCACGCAAATAGTATGCAATATAGTGGTGGCACACATAAGGTTTTGAGGTCATTTTGAAAGGCTCAAAATCATGTTTGAATTTAAAAGGTCCATTAAGATATTGTTGTCACTGGTTTTGATTATATCCATGCATTTCAGTACTTCCATAATGCTGGTTAATGAATGAAAACCAGTTAGCGAATATTTGCAACCCAACGAACAATTTTTATTTACTGTCTGAAGAAATAATAATTTGACTTGTTTTTGGAATTTTGAATTTGAAATAGTTCCGAACTAACGCAAGATTAGCAACAGTAATCAAAGTGACGTGGCACCATTAGCAAAGGTTACTGTAGCTTGATTATCCGGGCGTCACAATTATCCTCCACTACAAGAAATCTCGTCCCGAGATTTAAGAGGGGAGTAAGGGGAAAGTTCTGGTTACGATATTCTAACGGATCTTCTCGAAGAAGTTAACCCCTTTCGTTGATGCCTTCAATCCTTCATCCCGATGCATCATGATAAACTTGTCATCATTTCTTCGGGAACTCCATCGTACTTACGAAAAGATAAGGGGCAGCTCACTACGACATAAAGCTTTTGAGGAAAACAATCTGGGGTTATCCCATGAATTAGTATAAGATTATCTCTCGAGTTGAACGTATGAAATACCTCGAGAGTAAGGTACGAAGGTACCATAATAGGCTCCAAGCGGATAGATAGTTGCTCGAAGCCTGAACTAGAGTGAGAAAGGGGTTCAGAGTAGCGAGAGTAAGTATTGCGTCTGATACCATAATAGATCACTATGACGGTGGCCCGTGAATTACATACGAGGCCACGTGCGAGGAATAACTTTGGGAATAGGGGGTGTACAGGATAGTCAGGTTTCGATCCTGTGAAACTGTGGGTTATGGGCCCACCATGTGGTTAAAAGTAGAAGGTTGGTGACATCTTGCACGATCATGTAAGCAAGGCATGTCAGAGGAGAGTCTGAGGGTCATGTCGGCAACAACATAGGTACCAAGGGCGAGGGACGAAGAGAACCATTTTCCTGCTTTCGTTGAACGAGGCGGACCAATAGGCAAGGTTCTCGCCCACGGTGGTTACGGAATGTCATCAACAATAGTAATAGGGTCTTACTTACAGAGTGGTACAACGAGGTGCTTACCTAAGCAGGGGATTATCACTGCTTAGATTATATATATCCCAAGAAGGGTCAAATAGACCCATGGAAAGGAAAATGTGATCATTAGGTTAAACAGAACAATGGAAAGGAAAATAAGTTTAAACACATATTTCAAGGGTATATCCTTCCCAAGGACAAGCAGAGCAAGATATCCATGATAGGAGATAATGTAGAAAACCCTTTAGGTAAGGGGAGAGAAATTTCATGACATTACCCATACAACGGTGTTTGGATAATTGAGCAAGAAACATTTAGCATTGGGCTTCGAATGTTCTTGTTGAAAATCAGAGTATCACAGACATGCTTCGAGATAGCATTGACATGGTCTTCAGGTGAAGATCAGACTTTGGAAACACGAAGGATCCATCAGGAATAACTTGTAGAATAAGTCTTACAATTTCCTCCTGGATGAACGGGTAACCTTGCTGAAAAGGAATCTATAATGATAGGTCCTCCAGCCGGGGGGGGGGGGGGGTGCTAGGCATGACATCATGCTACCGGGTCATCAAAGGATCAACATCATAACTCTTTGAAAGTTGTCCCAACCATCATATCTGACCGAGATTCAGATCCGATTGGTGTCAGGATACCTCAGACTTAGGATACCTGAGAAGGAAAGGTGCAACGCAAATTGCCGAGATGACATTGTAAGATTCTCGGGGAAATGCACTATGAAGCGATTTCCATTAACAAGAGTCCATCATTAACCCAAAGAGAGGACAAGGAGGTGTCTGGTGAACTCAACGACAATTCATCGAGATTCCCAAAAGGTGGACTTCCACAATTAAGTGATCAAGGAGATAACATTTGTCAGATCAAATGATATAAGGAAGTATGCTCGAGGAAAACACAATTAAACATTGGTTGAAAAGGTGCCCCAAATATGGGTTGGGTTGCACGACCAATGTCGAAGGGTGATTCAATAATCAAGAACCTAAGAATGAACTTTCGATCGTTAACTTCAAAGCAATAGGGTTGCTAGAAGTCCAGAACTCAAACAACACCGTTCACTTGTTGGTATTAACACGGGGACCAAGAAAGAATGGTGATGGTGAGAAGTATTTCTATGTCAAGAATTCTCAAGAGGTGGAACAAATCTCAGAACATTCTTGACATAAAGGAGGGTAATACTCCAAGGTAAAGAAGAACAATTGCTGGATAGCAAGGAACTCAAGGTATAACACCAAACATGAACAAGCTTGTGTTGGTGGGAAGGCAATAAAGTGGTCGATGATAATACAATTCATCGAGGGCAATGATGGTATTTCTCATCATGAATTCAATTGATATCCTGGATGAGCTCAGAATATTGACGATCACGGCACCTTTGTTGCGAGAGTTCATGAAGATGTAATCGATCGGCGACGACATCAAGTCAAAGTAATGATGAAGTGAAAGGTTATCGGAACCAAGCGAACGACACAAACTCGAAACCCAGCTTGTTGTTCAAGGCGAAATGATATGACGATGAGGATCGACGTAAGGTTAGTTCGTCGTCGAAAATTGTGCTCCGAGAAGAAGGACCGGGTAGCACAGTTAAAATCATCACGACAACGATATAGCCAAACAGGCTAGGAATGGCGGGATCGGGTACAAACTCGTACTTATAGAAGCTTAATGAAGAGTTGTTGAACCGTAGTGCGGACTCGGTTCATTTATCGGTGTCTTTGGGTGTTTAATAACTCGAGCCCGTGAAAAATTGGAATCGAGTGGGAAGGTAGCACTTGATGAAGAACTCATAAGAAGTTATGCAGTTCCATGATAATCTCGAGATACCAGGGGTAATACTCGATGACATATCAAAGTAGAGGTTGGACGGGGTATTGTTTCACAGAGGCAAGTGCTAAAACTTGCACGAGAAATGGTATTTAAAAGAGGACATGGTCGGAACCACGATTGCAAAAGACCAGAACCCTGATATAAGATGAACTTATACCAAAGGAATAACTAATTTTAAGAGAAGCTTTAATGATAAGATCTACATCGTGTCCATGGGCATGAACACAAAGTTCAAGGTCGACTCCCACTTCTCCAATGCATAACCCTTCATTCACTTCTCACGTTCGATGAAGTTGCAGTGCTGAAAATTTTATCTGGCGAAGCACCAGAAGAGTATGATTCGTGAAAACTTTCGGGTTCACACGGTTTAGTGAAGGCATATGTTCTACCCATAGGGGCTTCTTGGAATCATATACCAGAATCTTTAGAAATAATTAACTCAAGCTCGAAGGCAGAGCATGGTTGAGAAAGCAGAGGGTACAATTTACCAAAGGCATTATGTATCAGAGGAAAGGCTCACAAGGTTATTGTATATGAAGGGCGTTGTCAGATAAAATCCAACAAAGGATCTGTTGGTCCACAAGGGATCTGACGTGAGCATCAGTACTCAACTAGAGGTAGAAGAATGCAAGGAGATCAAATTATAGAAACAACTGACTAACTCAATTGTCAAATGTAAAGGAATTATGATTCCCAAATCAAGGGATCAGAAGCAATGCTCTGATTAGGGATGGATAAGTTGAATAGCCTTAGGGTACAATCAATGGAAATTGGATTGGTCGAGAACCAATTCCAGTTAAAAGAATGGCAGCTCAGCCCGAAAGGTAATTTATAAGGATCAATGATGATTGCGGGTATTCGCAAACGTATTGAGTCAACAGACTCAAAATGATAATGACAAGGAATGTCAATATGACTACGAGACTTATGGGATTAACCATAATGCAAGCAAGCAAGAATTTCAAGAGCCAAAGGCTCCAGAGGATTCTCGGAAGATTGAATAGTATTTTGAAGAATTTTGTGTAACACATGAACAACTGGGGATGAGCGGATACTCGACAAGTGCGAGGATTTATTTGAAGGGGTATTCATGTGGCAAAGAACTGCTAGGCAGTAAGCACAAGGTATTCTCGGAACAATAAAGAAAACTTCGGGGTATCTTGTAATAATAAGATCAATGGGGGATGATCGTATGAATGGCAAGTGTAAGTAGTTTTCCATACGAATTTATCGGTGGTCAGGAATAGCAAAAGTGATGGGCACGAAGTCTCGGGAGAACATCAGAGAGTATCCTCGGAATCTTCTGAATAGCAGACGATCATCTGAAGTGAGGGGCTCTCCGGGAGAAAGTACTTGCGAGAACCTAAAGTTAGTCTTGTTTTTAGCAAATTCATTTAACCCGAATAGAAGAGAGTTCAGAATCCCAGAGTAAAGATCGAGGAGTAAAAGAGCCCAGTACCACCCGATGGCGACGTGGGCCCGTAAGGCACACAGCCAAGTTAGTAAAAGTTTTTGCAATGTCTAGACTCGACTTCGGCCAAGGAGTGTGGAAGGGGGATTCCTAGAGGCAGTCGGCTCTGATACCAACTTGTGACGCCCCCGATTTAATCCTACACTAATCATGCACGCAAATGTGTACGATCAAGATCAGGGACTCACGGGAAGATATCACAACACAACTCTTCAAATAAAATAAGTCATACAAGCATCATAATACAAGCCAGGGGCCTCGAGGGCTCGAATACAAGTGCTCGATCATAGACGAGTCAGCGAAAGCAACAATATCTGAGTACAGACATAAGTTAGACAAGGTGCCATAAGATGGCTAGCACAAACTGGGATACAGATCGAAAGAGGAGCAGGCCTCCTGCCTGGGATCCTCCTAAGTTACTCCTGGTCGTCGTCAGCGGGCTGCACGTAGTAGTAGGCACCTCCAGAGTAGTAGTCGTCATCGACGGTGGCGTCTGGCTCCTGGGCTCCATAGTCTGGTTGCAGCAATCGAGTAGAGGTAGGGGGAAAAAGGGGGAACAAGGCAACCGTGAGTACTCATCCAAAGTACTCGCAAGCAAGGAGCTACACTACATATGCAAGGGTATATGTGTAAGGGGCCATATCAGTGGACTGAACTGCAGAATGCCGAATAAGGGGATAGCTAGTCTTAACGAAGACTACGGCAGGACACCTGCCTTGCAAATGTAGAGGAAGGCAAACTGAAGTCCTCCAAGTAACATCACATAGCAATAATCCTACCCGCGATCCCTGCTCATATCCACGAGCGAGAGCGACCACGGTTGTATCCGCACTTGGAAGGGTGTGTTTTATCAAGTATCCGGTTCTAGTTGTCATAAGCTCAAGGTACAACTCAAGTCGCCCTGTTATCAAGATCACGGCTATTCAATAGATTAACTTCCTGCAGGGTGCACCATCTTACCCAAAGACGCTTGATCCCATTTGGCGGACACACTTTCTGGGTCATGCCCGCCATGAAGATCAACACGTTGCAGCCCCACCTAGGCACAACAGAGAGGCCAACACGCCGGTCTAAACCTAAGCGCAGGGTCTGGGCCCATCGCCTACGAAAGCACACCTGACGTATGCGACGTGCCGAAGCAGACCTAGCCTAACAGCGTTCCAGTCAATCCGCGCGCGCGCGCTCCGTCATTGACGTCTGAAGTGCTTGGTGATACCACGGCGGGATACCAATAACTACTCCAGCGTAGATGGTTAGTGCGTATAAGCTTGTAGCCAACTCAGATCAAATACCAAGACCTCGTTAAGCGTGTTAAGTATCCGCGAACACCGAACAGGGCCAGGCCCACCTCTCACCCAGGTAGTCTCAACCTGCCCTGTCGCTCCGCCACAAAGTAACAGTCGGGGGCCGTCGGGAACCTAGGCCCACCTCTACCGGGATGGAACCACCTGTCCTTTATGCCCCCATCTCCGAACAGTATCTCAGGTAATGTAATAGTGTAAAGTATATAGTATATGGCCGTGATCACCTCCCGAAGTGATCACAGCCCAGTAGTATAGCATGGCAGACGGACAAGAGTGTAGGGCCACTGATGGAACACTAGCATCCTATACTAAGCAATGGGATAGCAGGTAAAGATAACAACAGTAGTAACAAGGACAGGCTATGCAGCAGTATAGGATTAACTGAAAGCAGTAACATACTACACTACTCTAATGCAAGCAGTATAGAGAAGAGTAGGCGATATCTGGTGATCAAAGGGGGGGCTTGTCTGGTTGTTCTGGCAAGGAGGGGTCGTCGACACCGTAGTCGATCACAGGGGGGTACCGGCAGCGGCCTCGGGGTCTACCGGAGAGAAGAGGGGGAAGAAACAGTAAATACATAGCAGGCAAATGCATAACAGGACAACCGACAGAGCTAGACGTGTTCTAACGCAACGCTAGGCGATACTGGCGAAGAGGGAAACATCCGGGGAAGTTTTCCCGGTTCCGGACGTCTGTCAGACAGATGAACCGGAGAGGAAAGTTTGCAGGTTCGATAGGTTAGGGGTGTGTGGAGGACGAACGGACTGCGTATCCGGATTCGTCTCGTCATTCTGAGCAACTTTCATGTAGAAAACATTTTCATCCGAGCTACGGTTTAATTTCTATGATTTTCCAATGATTAAAAGGGGTTTTCTAGAATATATTTAATTCAAATAATATAGAATGAAAAAGGATAGACACACCCAGAAGTATACCCAGCAGTGGGCACCGTGGGGCTGACAGTGGGGCCTGTTTACTACCCAGTCAAATTGACTATTGACTGGTCAAATGAGTCAACAGTGCACGTGGGACCCGCTTGTCGGTGTCACATGTTTTAACAGGGTCTTTTAACTGATTTTAACTAATTTACTTAGGGGAAGGGGGCCACCTGCCATTGAGCTAACTTATCTAATTAAAAAAAAACAAAAGCTACCGGGGCTAATCCCCAATTAGGCAGGTCAGCCCCAAAACGTCTGATGGCCTCGCCACGGCCGGGGCACGCCTGCCAGAGGAGGCGCCGCGCCATCCCAGCGCATGGGGTGGGGGCGTCTGGCGAGGCCCCGAGCAAGCGGCTGGCCGAGTGGCCAGCGCCGTGGCGCGCGGCGGCAGGATGGGTGGCGCAAAGCGAGGCGCACGCGGATGCGGCCATACGACGACGAAGCGCACACGGACACGAAGCCGCCATGGCGGCCGGGCTCGTGGGGATGACGGCACTGGCGATGATCGAGGGGGAAAGCTAGGGAATCGGGAAGGAGCTCACTGCGGTGCCGAGATGAGCTCGAGGTGGCCGGGACGGATCGGAGACGAGGCAATCAACGACGGCGGCCGGGCGATGTACGAGGTGAAGATGAGCTCGATGGCGAGCCCAAGGGACAGCTCCGGCTTGTCCAGGGCAACGGAGAGGATGACGAAGAAGAAGGCGGTCCCCGGCCGTTCCTGCAGCAGCTGGGAGGTTCTGGCCTCGTGGTCGACGGCGTGGTGCGGATGCGCTTTCGAGAGAGCGAAAGGAGTGAGGAGGGGTGGTTGGCGCTAGGGTTAGGAGGGATCGAGGGGTCCTTCTTATCCATCGGGGATGCAGCGGATGGCCGCTGTGTGTGGCATCCACGCCACAGACGATGTCTGGCGCCCACGGCGCTCTGGATGAACAGGGAGGAAGATGACCTCCCCATGGGTTGGCTGTGTCTTTGCTGGCTTAGAGCCCAACAAAGACAATAGTTTCTTCCTCTTCCTTTTTTTTATTTTCTGTTCCTATTTATCTCCACCATTTTGTATTTTTTTTTAAAAATGTCATATGAATTTAGTTACTTTTGAAAATTGGCACATAAATAGTATGCAATATAGTGGTGGCACACATAAGGTTTTGAGGTCATTTTGAAAGGCTCAAAATCATGTTTGAATTTAAAAGGTCCATTAAGATATTGTTGTCACTGGTTTTGATTATATCCATGCATTTCAGTACTTCCATAATGCTGGTTAATGAATGAAAACCAGTTAGCGAATATTTGCAACCCAACGAACAATTTTAATTTACTGTCTGAAGAAATAATAATTTGACTTGTTTTTGGAATTTTGAATTTGAAATGGTTCCGAACTAACGCGAGATTAGCAACAGTAATCAAAGTGACGTGGCACCATTAGCAAAGGTTACTGTAGCTTGATTATCCGGGCGTCACAAAAATCTAAGGACAACCCAAAAAGCCTAAGCTTGGGGATGCCCCGGAAGACATCCTCTCTTTTGTCTTCGTCCATCGGTAACTTTACTGGGAGCTATATTTTTATTCACCACATGATATGTGTTTTGCTTGGAGCGTCTTGTATGATTTGAGTATTTTCTTTTTAGTTAACCACAATCATCCTTGCTGTACACATCTTTTGAGAGAGACGCACATTAATCGGAATTTATTAGAATACTCTATGTGCTTCACTTATATCTTTTGAGCTAAACAATTTTGCTCTAGTGCTTCACTTATATCTTTTAGAGCACGGTGGTGGTTATATTTTATAGACATTATTGATCTCTCATGCTTCACTTATATTATTTTGAGAGTCCTTTAGGACAACATGGTAGTTTACAAAGTGCATTGAATAGTAAGAGAAGTTTGATACTTGATAGTTGTTTTGAGATATAAAGGTGGTAATATTAGAGGTGTGCTAGTTGAGCAATTGTGAAATTGAAAAATACTTGTGTTGAAGTTTGCAAATCTCGTAGCATGCATGTATGGTAAACTTTGTGTGACAAATTTGAAGCATGAGGTGTTCTTTGATTGCTTTCCTTATGAGTGGCGCTCGGGGACGAGCGATGGTCTTTTCCTACCAATCTATCACCCTAGGAGCATGCGCGTAGTGCTTGGTTTTGATGACTTGTAGATTTTTGCAATAAGTATGTAAGTTCTTTATGACTAATGTTGAGTCCATGGATTATACGCACTCTCACCCTTCCATCATTGCTAGCATCTTCGGTACCGTGCATTGCCCTTTCTCACCTTGAGAGTTGGTGCAAACTTCACCGGTGAATCCAAACCCCGTGATATGATACGCTCTATCACACATAAACCTCCTTATATCTTCCTCAAAACAGCCACCATATCTACCTATTATGGCATTTCCATAGCCATTCCGAGATATATTGCCATGCAACTTTCCACCGTTCCGTTTATTATGACACGATTCATCATTGTCATATTGCTTTGCATGCTCATGTAGTTGACATCGTATTTGTGGCAAAACCACCTTTATAATTCTTTCATACATGTCACTCTTGATTCATTGCATATCCCGGTACACCGCCGGAGGCATTCACATAAAGTCATATTTTGTTCTAAGTATTGAGTTGTAAGTAAATAAAAGTGTGATGATCATCATTATTAGAACATTGTCCCAAGTGAGGAAAGGATGATGGAAACTATGTTTCCCCCACAAGTCGGGATGAGACTCCGGACGAAAAAAAGAAAGAAAAGAGCAAAAAGAAAAAAAGGGAGAAGAAGGCCCAGATAAAAAAAGAAGAAGAAAAAAATAAGAGAAAAGAGAGAAGGGACAATGTTACTATCCTTTTACCTCACTTGTGCTTCAAAATAGCATCATGATCTTCATGATAGAGAGTCTCCTATTTTGTCACTTTCATATACTAGTGGGAGTTTTACATTATAGAACTTGGCTTGTATATTCTAACAATGGTCTTCCTCAAATGCCCTAGGTCTTCGTGATCAAGCAAGTTGGATGCACACCCACTTAGTTTATTTTGTTGAGCTTTCATGCATTTATAGCTCTAGTGCATCCGTTGCATGGCAATCCCTACTCCTTGCATTGACATAAATGGATGGGCATCTCCATAGCCCGTTGATTAGCCGCGTCAATGTAAGACTTTCTCCCTTTTTTGTCGTCTCACACAACGTCAATGTAACATCCAAATTTTCAATTTGGAATGTTATACATTAGATCATCATTGGATATCATATTTTATTGCATTTTGGCTTGATCCTAGAAATTCTACGCAACTCAAGGACCCACGGAGAGAGTTGGGAATTTCGTTATTTTCATATTTGAGTTTTTCTCAAATTTTGAAAAGAGGATCGTTTGATTTTAATTATTTTCTCTTCGAATATTTCTTTATGAAAATAGATGAGAGGGGATAAAATGACTTCCCAAAATAAAGAAATATTGGAGATTTATTATTAAAATCAATTGATATGTTATTCGGAGTTTTTATTGCTATTTTATTTGAATTAGGAAAAATATGTGGTTTACAAAATTGCATTAGAGGCCCAAATAAATGTTCTCCTGGTCCACTATATCTTTAGAGGACGGGGAAAATTTATTTCAGGATTTTTGGAGTCCGTTTAGTATTTATTTTCCTTGATTTTCTGCGTAGAATTATTATGAAAAAAGTCAACCGACTTAGTCGGGCCGTACCTGACTAGGACTTCCGCCGCCCCAGGCTTTATAAACCGCCTCGCTGATCCCGCAGCCCACCCCAGCCTACCCGCCGCTGCCACCGAACCCTAACCCTAACCCGCGACCGCCACCGCCTGAGTTGACCACCGTCGCTGCCGGAGTTGACCGCCGCAGCCGCCACGCGAACTGAGGTAGCCGCCAGTTTTCGTCAGAAAATCGTTCATTTTTTAGAAACCCACGGTTATTTTTTTTAGATCGATTTTTTTTACCAGTTTAGTTATTTAGCGAACACCCGTTCGTACATTCGTTTTAACGAACGGTTTTCACTCGTTAGCTGCAGACAGCGAACGTTCATTCGTTAGCCTGTTCGTCAGCTTTTCTTTTTCCAGGGTTTTCCGCGATTATTTTCGATCGTGATTTCTGACCCGATTTTCGTTTTAGTTTATCTTTTCGCTCCTTTATCGGAATCAGGAGATTCAAGTGCCTAGATCTTCGTTTCGAAGCCCTCTTTCTGGTTAACCAACTTGAACAAGATTTTGCTACTGTAAAATATGACGTAAGTCCAGATTAGTAAACGGATCTTGTTTCTTTGGCAGTTTGAGTTTTGTTGCTTCATTTGATTTGATTCTTTTTGCAAACCGGAGTTCTTAAGTTGAACTTTCTGGTTAGATTTCTTATTTGAGTTTTACCCGTGCTTCTAGTTGAGTGCTTATTATATGTATGTTTGTTTGCGATAGAGTACCCGGAGTGCAAAGCGTGCTACTACGAGTCTCTAGGTTTCACGGATCATCAGCAAGGCAAGTAACACTTTGATCATACCTCTTTACTACCCAGTTTTATTGCATTAGATCAATTCCCAAACAATTGCATGGTTAGGATTTGATTAACTTGTGGGTTTTGGGAAGTAGATGAGGTAGTACCTATTTACCTATTTATTATCAAACCTATGGGAGTTACTTCTACGTTGCTTATATTGCTATGCTATGCTAGTAGACGTGGATTGGGTTTGAGTGTATCCATGATAGATGTGAGTTTGTTAATTAATTGTTCAACTTAAGGCGACAACTTAAATACACATCTGGGTGGATTGCTTGTGGGCACCAGGAGAATCCAGTGTTGTCCTAGGATATCCCGGAGGACCCGTGTCATCATCCTACAGTCCGCCACCCAGGCTCAAAGGGATCATAAGATTATTCATGCTAGAAACTTCCGTGTGCAGCCACAAGATATTATGGGCTCTGGCATAGTTGAGTAAGTTGTGTGAAGCTCTTGAAGAGGTAGACTAGCAGATGTAGTGGGTTATAGGTGGTACTGTCTACCCAGAGTAGAGAGTAAATGCTTCAGAAAGATTGTGTCTCGAATCTCCGACCATAGATGTATTCGAGTCTTGTGGGGAAAAGTGCGCAAACCTCGGCAGAGTGTACAAACTAATCATGGTTAGCCGTGTCCCCGGTTATGGACGTTTTGAGTATCTAGTTCTTGGATTATTATGTTGATCTCATCACTCTTAATATAATTTGATTGGGTTTAATGATGATGCTTAATTGGGATTGAGTTGGAGGAACCTTCTCAATGTTTAACAACCACCATGATAGTTAAATCAAATTTATTCCTTTGTTGTAGGAAAAAATTGGCTTTTCGCAAAAACATGTTAACCAGAGAGCTTCCACCAGCCATATATACATGTAGTGATAGCAACTATTCTGTTCATTATTCTATGTGTTACATTGCCAGCATATTCCATGTGCTGACCCGTTTCGGGCTGCAACGTTCATGTTGCAGACTTTTCAGACGATGACTAAGGAGCCATAGGTTGTTGTCTTTCACTCAGTGATGCCGTTGGAGTTGATGGACTCACTTTATCTTCCAAGTCTTCTATTGTTATCGTTTTATATGGCCTTAAGCCATATTTATTGTAATAAGTTCTCTTTTGAGATATTCGATGTAATAAGTGTGCGATTGCTACTGTGTTATAAATCCTCAAGTACTGTGTGTGTCAGCATTACCAATCCAGGGATGACGCTGATGCACAGAGATGAGACTGTTTGAGGTCTGGTCGCTACAAGATGGTATCAGAGCACATGCTGACAGTAGGACACGACCACTAAGCTAAAACCCTAGATAACTACTCTCTTCTCATTTCTGACTCCTCTCCATTTTCTACTCCTTAGGATGGCGAACTCGAGGAACAAGTTCACTCAACCGGATGAAGACACACCCTTTGGATGACACTTGAAGGAAGTCACTGGGTACCTGAACATCGGAATACCAAGCTTCACCGAGACCTATAACGCCACTTTACCAGAAGAGGAGCGTTGGATGATTCAAGTTCAAGTTCCAGGAAGGACGTTCGCGCCGGTTACTGAGCCCATAGAGTTTTCCTTTGATGCACCCACCTGGAGTCTAGGAAAGAGCATGGCTGCCCACATCACCATGGGACGCATTGGAGAAGTTTACCACAAGGATCTCAAGGATACTATTTACCAGATTTGTGGGCACCGAGATGAACAATGGGAGATGATCAGCACCAGGAAGGATAGGTCTATTGCAACTTTCATTTAGGAGTTAAACCAGCACATTCGTCACCAGCAGAACCAGATGTGCGCATGCATGATAGATCTGAAGAAGGCAATGACCAGGATCACGGAGCTAGAGGAAGAACTCAAGTCTACACGTGATGGATACGAGGAGGAAATGACGATACTCGTGGAGAAGAATGATGATCTGACAAGCAAGCTGGGTGTATTCATGGGAGACCCTGCGCCAGGAGGAGAAGATGACGATTCCACATGTCCGAAGAACTACATCATCATCGACGACACCGACTCGGACCCCGACGATAGCGATGATGACTTTGTTGATGAAGCTGGAGCAGATATTATGGCGTCTTCCACCGATCAATTTTTCTAGTCGACCACCATATCAGTAGTAGTATTTCCCCCATGTATATAGCTTAGTCCGAGCACTTTTGTAATGACAGTTAGACTGATTGTATGCCCTTGTTTTGAATTGATTGAAGTGATATGTTTGTGTTTGTCTCATGTGCATATGGGTAGTGTTTTTTCCCTAGACCTCATTCTATTCTGTTTTCTCATCTTTTCTAAACCCATCAGATGCCTCCGAGACGCGACAATGGATTTGCTTTCCCACCGGAGCTCACTCAATTGATCCAGCAGCAGAATGCTTTGATGCAGATACTAGTCCAGAATCAGAACCAGGGGAACAACAACAACAACAACAACAACCCACCACCACCACCACCTGTTGATCACTTAGCCCGTTTTCTAAGGCTGAATCCACCGATGTTCTCCAGTAGCACTGAGCCGATAGTTGCAGATGATTGGCTCCGCAAGATTGGAAGGGAGTTGACCACTGCAGGATGCACAGATGCGGAGAGAGTGAGTTTTTCCGCACATCAGCTTGATGGACCCGCATCATCATGGTAGGAGAATTTCACAGCCACTTACCCCATCGACACTGTTACATGGGACCAGTTTCAGCAGGCTTTTTGCACTGCCCATGTATCAGCAGGAGCTGTGGCCATTCGAGTTTCGCAACTTACGCCAAGTAGGACGTATTGTTGGCCAGTATGTGGATGACTTTAGTAAGCTAGCACGTTATGCCCCAGATGACGTTGCTACGGATGCAGCTAAACATGAGAAGTTTCTAGAAGGACTGAATGATGAGTTGAGCATGCAGTTGATGGTGGAAACTTTTAATAACTACCAGGAGTTGGTAGATAGATCTCTCATGATTGAAGGAAGCAGCAACAGATTGACAACCGCAAGAGGAATTATGGACAAGGGAAGTATAATTCTGGAGCTCAGCAGAGACCCCGTTTTACCCCGAAATCGGGAGGACCCCTTCAACATAACCATGGAGGTCACACTCACAATGGAAGGATTTCGCACAACCATAGTGGCCCCAGGAATGGGAATGGGAATGGAGGAAGCAACGGCCAGAACCGTTCCAACCCAGCAATACCCGCCAAAAAGGATCTAAGTCACATTACTTGTTTCAAGTGCGAGAAGAATGGACATTATGCCACAGAGTGTTCTGAAGCAAAGAATGGAAATGGCAATGGAAGCTCTGGGAAGAAGCCCAACCCTTTCAACAGGGGACAAGTGAACCACGTTAGCATGGAGGAGGTTGAAGCGCAACCCGATGCAGTAATAGGTAAGTTTGTGGTTAAGTCATTTACTGCAATCGTTCTTTTTGATACTGGTGCATCGCATTCATACATATCAAGGGGATTTGTGGATAAGTTTAAACTGTCAACCCAAGCCCTTAGGTCACCCATTTTAGTAACTTCACCAGGAGCAGAGTATATGGCTAGCCTATGGTGTGAGCGGTTACCATTAAGGATTGGTAATTACTTGTTTCCCTCAGACCTAATAGTATTGGAGTCACAAGGACTGGATGTGATATTAGGCATGGATTGGTTATCGAAGTATGGAGGGAACATTGACTGCGCCATTAAGTCGATTTTTCTTACCACCCCAGAAGGAAGAAGGATTAAGTATGTATCCCGACATGTGCCGAATAGGACTCAAGTGAATTCCTTATCAAGAGTTGTACAGGAGGAAGTACCAGTGGTGAAGGATTTCCTGGATGTAGTTCCAGAAGAGTTGACAGGCATGCCACCGAATATGGACATTGAGTTTTTGATCGAGCTTTTGCCAGGCACCGGCCCAATATCTAAGAGACCGTACAAGATGCCCGCTAAGGATTTAGAGGAAATTAAGAAGCAGATTAAGGAGTTGCTGGATAAAGGCTATATTCGCCCAAGCTCGTCACCTTGGGGATCACCAGTGCTTCTAGTGGAGAAGAAGGATGGATCGTTGAGGATGGTTGTTGATTATCGTGGATTGAATGAGGTGACAATTAAGAACAAGTATCCAATGCCGAGGATCAATGATTTGTTTGACCAGCTGCAAGGAGCTAAGGTGTTTTCCAAGATCGATATGCGATCAGGGTACCACCAGCTGAAGATTCTAGAGCAGGATATACCTAAGACAACTTTTACCACAAGGTACGGGCTATATGAGTATACCATTATGTCATTTGGTCTGACTAACGCACCTGCCTATTTCATGAACATGATGAACAAGGTTTTTATGGAGTTTTTGGATAAGTTCGTCGTGGTATTCATTGATGATATTCTGGTCTACTCGGAGAATGAAGAGGAGCATAAAGAGCATTTGCGTTTGGTACTTGGGAAGCTCAGAGAACATCAGTTATATGCCAAGTTCAGCAAGTGTGAGTTTTGGTTGAAGGAAGTTGGATTCCTTGGACATGTTATATCCGGAGAAGGAATAGCAGTAGACCCTACCTAGGTTGTCATTGTGACAAATTGGGAAGCACCCATGTCAGTTGGAGAGATTAGGAGTTTTCTTGGACTCGCAGGATACTACCGGAGGTTCATTGATAATTTCTCGAAGATTGCAAAGCCCATGAAGGAGTTGCTAAAGAAGGACACCAAGTTCAAATGGACTGAGGAGTGCGAGGCCAATTTTTAGGAGTTGAAGAAACGCTTGGTTACAGCTCCAGTGTTGATTCTGCCAGATCAACGCAAGGATTACCAGGTGTATTGCGATGCTTCTCGTTGAGGACTTGGAGCAGTACTTATGCAGGAGGGAAGAGTTGTCTCATATGCCTCACGACAGCTTAAACCCCATGAGTTGAATTATGCTACCCATGACTTGGAGTTAGCAGCCGTAGTGCATGCGTTGAAGACATGGAGACATTTTCTCATTGGAAACCATCGTGAGGTGTACACGGATCACACGAGTTTGAAGTATATCTTCACGCAGAAGGAGTTGAATCTCAGGCAAAGGAGATGGTTGGAGCTCATTAAGGATTATGATATGAAGTTGCATTATCATCCCGGAAAGGCTAACGTAGTAGCTGATGCGTTGAGCCGCAAGAGTCATGTCAATACACTCATGACCGGAGGATTACCCAAGGAGTTAGCAGAGGATCTTCGTTTGGAAATAGTTCCGAGAGGTTTTGTAGCCGCACTGGAGATTCAGTCAACTTTGATGGATAAGATCCGAGAAGCTCAGAAGACAGACAAGGAGATTGCCGAGATAAAGGAAAGGATGAGCAAAGGAAAGGCTAAAGGATTTCATGAGGATGAGCACGATACCTTATGGTTTGAGGACCGCGTTTATGTGCCTAATGATCCCGAGATCAGGAAGTTGATTCTGCAAGAGGCCCATGATTCACCGTATTAGATTCACCAAGGAAATACCAAGATGTATCTGGATTTTAAGGATAGTTTTTGGTGGACCAAAATGAAGAAGGATATTGCGGAGTATGTAGCAGCTTGTGATGTATGTCAGAGAGTGAAGGCAGAACATCAGAAGCCAGCTGGATTGTTACAGCCATTGCCGATACCCGAATGGAAGTGGGATAAACTAGGCATGGACTTTATCACGGGATTGCCCAGGACTCATTCAGGCTATGACTCGATATGGGTTGTAGTCGATCGTTTGACGAAGGTAGCTCATTTCATCCCAGTTAAGACCACTTACACCAGTGCTAAGTTGGCTATATATGACCAGGATCGTATGTCTACATGGAGTTCCGAGGACCATTGTATTAGATAGAGGAACCCAGTTTACCTCAAAGTTCTGGAATCAGTTGCATGAAACTTTGGGAACCAGGCTAGAGTTCAGTACAGCTTTTCACCTGCAGACAGATGGACAGACTGAGAGAGTCAATCAGATTCTGGAGGACTTGTTGAGAGCTTGTGCGCTAGACTATGGATCTAGTTGGGACGACAGTTTGCCATATGCAGAGTTCTCTTACAACAACAGCTAACAAGCCAGTTTGAAGATGGCCCCTTTCGAAGCATTGTACGAGAGGATATGCAGGACACCGTAGTTATGGGATGAAGTTGGAGACCGTCAGTTGTTTGGACCAGATTTGATTAAAGATTCTGAAGATAAGGTTAAACTGATTACGCGATAGACTCAAGGTAGCCTAGTCCAGGCAGAAGAGCTATGTGGATTCTAAACGCAAGGAGACAGTTTACGCAGTCGGAGACAGAGTGTATCTCCGTGTATCACCACTTCGAGGAGTGAAGCATTTTGGAGTTAAGGGAAAGTTAGCACCACGTTTTGTGGGACCATACAAGGTTTTGGAACGTATGGGAGAAGTTGCTTACAAGTTGGAATTTCCCAAAGGATTGTCAGGAGTTCATGATGTGTGCCACGTTTCTCAGTTGAAGAAATGCCACGCAGAGATGGCTGATATTCCTCTGAAAGATACAGTGCCATTGGAAGCGATTCAGTTGGATAGCGATTTGACCTACGAGGAGAAACCAGTGAGGATTCTCGAGTTTGCCAGCCGAGTCACACGCAGTAAGGTTATCAAATTCTGCAAAGTTTAGTGGAGCCACCATACCGAGGATGAAGCCACTTGGAAACGAGAGGAAGACCTATGGAAAGATCACCCTCACCAATTTTCTAGCCAACCCGAATCTCGAGGGCGAGATTCATCTTAAGGGGGGTAGGTTTGTAACATCACAAATTTTCAATTTGGAATGTTATACATTAGATCATCATCGCATATCATATTTTATTGCATTTTGGCTTGATCCTAGAAATTCTACGGAACTCAAGGACCCACGGAGAGAGTTTGGAATTTCGTTATTTCATATTTGAGTTTTTCTCAAAATTTTGATAAGAGGATCGTTTGATTTTAATTATTTTCTCTTTGAATATTTCTTTATGAAAATAGAAGAGAGGGGATAAAACTACTTCCCCAAAATAAAGAAATATTGGAGATTTAATATTAAAATCAATTGAGATTTATTCATAGTTTTTATCGCTATTTTATTTGAATTAGGAAAATATGCGTTTTTTCAAAATTGCATTAGAGGTCCAAATAAATGTTCTCCTTGTCCGCTATATTTTTAGAGGATGGGGAAAATTTATTTCAGGATTTTTGGAGTCCGTTTAGTATTTCTTTTCCTTGTTTTTCTGTGTGGGATTATTAAAAAAAAGTCAACCGACTTAGTAGGGCCGTACCAGACAAGGACTTCCGCCGACCCAGGCTTTATAAGCTGCCCCGCCGATCCTGCAGCCCACCCCAGCCCACCCATCGCCGCCACCGAACCCTAGCTCTAACCCGGGATCGTGCCGCCGTCGCCGCCGTCTGCGACCCGCGCCGCCGCCCTCGCCACCGACCTCGCCGCGGAGTTGACCACCGTCGCCGCCGGAGTTGACGCGCGCCGCCACCACGAACCGAGGTAGCCGCCGGTGTTTTCGTCAGAAACCGTTCGTTTTTTAGAAACCCGCGGTTATTTTTTGAGATTGGTTTTTTTTCGGTTTAGTTATTTAGCGAACGCCCATTCGTACGTTCGTTTTAACGAATGGTTTTCACTCGTTAGCCGCAGACAGCGAACGTTCGTTCATTAGCCTGTTCGTCAGCTTTTCTTTTTCTAGGGTTTTTCCGCGATTATTTTCGATCGTGATTTCTGACCCGATTTTCGTTTAGTTCATCTTTTCGCTCGTTTGTCGGAATCAGGCGATTCAAGTGCCTAGATCTTCGTTTGGAAGCCCTCAATCTGTTTAACCAACTTGAACAAGATTTTGCTACTGTAAAGTTTGACTTAAGTCCAGATTAGTAAATGGATCTTGTTTCTTTCGAAGTTTGAGTTTTGATGCTTCGTTTGATTTGATTCTTTTTGCAAACCGGAGTTCTTAAGTTGAACTTTCTGGTTAGATTTCTGATTTGAGTTTTACTCGTGCTTCTAGTTGAGTGCTTATTGTACGTTTGTTTTGTTTGCGATAGAGTACCCGCAATGCGAAGCGTGCGAATACGAGTCTCTAGGTTTCACGGATCATCAGTAAGGCAAGTAACACTTTGCTCATACCTCTTTACTACCCAGTTTTATTGCATTAGATCAATTCTCACAAAATTGCATGGTTAGGCTTTGATTAACTTGTGTGTTTTGGGAAGTAGATGAGGTAGTACCTATTTACCTGTTTATTATGAAACCTATGGGAGTTACTTCTACATTGATTATATTACTATGCTATGCTAGTAGACGTGGATTGGGTTTGAGTGTAAACATTACAGATGTGAGTTTGTTAACTAATGGTTCAACTTAAGGTGGCAACTTAAGTACACATCTGAGTGGATTGCTTGTGGGCACCTGGAGAATCCAGTGTTGTCCTAGGATATCCCGGAGGACCCATGTGATCATCCTACGGTCCGCCACCCAGGATCAAAGGGATCATAAGATTATTCATGCTAGAAACTTCTGTGTGCAGCCACAAGCCATTATGGGCTCTGGCATAGTTGAGTAAGTTGTGTCAAGCTCTTGAAGAGGTAGACTAGCAGATGTAGTGGTTATAAGTGGTACTGTCTACCCAGAGTAGAGAGTTAATGCTTCAGAAAGACTGTGTCTCGAATCTCCGACCATGGATTTATTCGAGTCTTGTGGGGAAAAGTGTGCAAACCTATGCAGAGTGTACAAACTAATCATTGTTAGCCGTGTCCCCGGTTATGGACGTTTTGAGTATCTAGTTCTTAGATTATTATGTTGATCTCATCACTCTTAATATAACTTTATTGGGTTTAATGATGATGCTTAATTGGGATTGAGTTGGAGGAACCTTCTCAATGTTTAACAACCACCATGATAGTTAAATCAAATTTATTCCTTTGTTGTAGGAAAAAAATGGCTTTTCACAAAAACATGTTAACCATAGAGCTTCCACCAGCCATATATGCATGTAGTGATAGCAACTATTCTGTTCATTATTCTATGTGTTACATTGCCAGCATATTCCATGTGCTGACCCGTTTTGGGCTGCAACGTTCATGTTGCAGACTTTTCAGACGATGAATAAGGAGCCATAGGTCGTTGTCTTTCACTCAGTGATGCCGTTGGAGTTGATGGACTCACTCTATCTTCCAAGCCTTCCGATGTTATTGTTTTAGATGGCCTTAAGCCATATTTATTGTAATAAGTTCTCTTTTGAGACATTCTATGTAATAAGTGTGTGATTGCTACTCTGCTATAAATCCTCAAGTACTGTGTGTGTCAGCATTACCGATCCAGGGTTGACACTGATGCACAAAGATCAGACTGTTTGAGGTCTGGTCGCTACACTCAATCATTACATTCTATTCCACCCATAGTGCTATGTCCATGGCTCGCGCTCATATATTGCGTAAAAGTTGAAAGAGTTTGAAAAGGCTAAGTATGAAACAATTGCTTGGCTTGTCATCGGGGTTGTGCATGATGAGAGCATTTTGTGTGATGAAAATGAAGCATCGCCAAACTATATGATTTTGTAGGGATAAGCTTTCTTTGGCTATGTTATTTTGATAAGACATTATTGCTTGGTTAGCATGCTTGAAGTATTATTATTTTTATGTCAATATTAAACTTTTATCTTGAATCTTCTGGATCTGAACATTCATGCCACAATAAATAAAATTACATTGAGAAATATGCTAGGTAGCATTCCATATCAAAAATTCTGTTTTTATCATTTACCTACTCGAGGACGAGCAGGAATTAAGGTTGGGGATGCTTGATACGTCTCCAACGTATATATAATTTTTGATTGTTCCATGCTATTATATATTCTGTTTTGGATGTTTAATGGGCTTTATTATACACTTTCATATTATTTTTGGGAGTAAACTATTAACCCAAGGCCCAGTGCAAATTGCTGTTTTCTTTGCCTATTTTAGTGTTTCGCAGAAAAAGAATATCAAACGGAGTCCAAACGGAATGAAACCTTCGGGAGCGTGATTTTTGGAACAAATGTGATCGAGAGGACTTGGAGTGGACGTGAAGAAACATATGAGGAGGCCACGAGGCAGGGGGGCACGCCTACCCCCCTGGGCGCGCCCTCCACCCTCGTGGGCCCCTCGTGACTCCACTGACCTACTTCTTCCTCCTATATATACCTACGTACCCCGAAACCATTGAGGAGCACCACGAAAACCTAATTCCACCGCCGCAACATTTGTACCCATGAGATCCCATCTTGGGGCCTTCTCCGCCGCTCCGCCGGAGGGGGCATCAACCACGGAGGGCTTCTACATCAACACCATAGCCTCTCCGATGATGTGTGAGTATTTTACCACAGACCTTCGGGTCCATAGTTATTAGCTAGATGGATTCTTCTCTCTCTTTGGATCTCAGTACAAAGTTCTCCTCGATCTTCTTGGAGATCTATTCGATGTAACACTTTTTGCGGTGTGTTTGTCGAGATTAGATGAATTGTGGGTTTATGATCAAGATTATCCATGAATAATATTTGAATCTTCTCTGAATTCTTTTATGTATGATTGGTTATCTTTGCAAGTCTCTTTGAATTATCAGTTTGGTCTGGCCTACTAGATTGATATTTTTTGCAATAGGAGAAGTGCTTAGCTTTGGGTTCAATCATGTGGTGCTCGATCCTAGTGACAATAGGGGAAACGACACGTATTGTATTGTTGCCATCGAGGATAAAAATACGGGGTTTATATCATATTGCTTGAGTTTATCCCTATACATCATGTCATCTTACCTAATGCGTTGGTCTGTTCTTATGAAATTAATACTCTAGATGCATGCTGGATAGCGGTCAATGTGTGGAGTAATAGTAGTAGATGCAGGCAGGAGTCGGTCTACTTGTCACGGTCGTGATGCCTATATACATGATCATGCCTAGATATTCTCATAATTATGCACTTTTCTATCAATTGCTCGACAATAATTTGTTCACCCACCGTAATACTTATGCTATCTTGAGAGAAGCCACTAGTGAAATCTATGGCCCCTGGCCGGGTCTATTTTCCATCATATTAATCTTCCGTCAACGAGCTATTTCTGCCGCCGTTTATTTTGCAATCTTTACTTTTAATCTTTATCATAAAAATACCAAAAATATAATCTTATCATCTCTATCAGATCTCACTTTTGCAAGTGGCCGTGTAGGGATTGACAACCCCTTTATCGCGTTGGTTGCAAGGTTCTTATTTGTTTGTGTAGGTACGAGAGACTTGCGTGTGGCCTCCTACTGGATTGATACCTTGGTTCTCAAAAACTGAGGGAAATACTTACGCTACTTTGCTGCATCACCCTTTCCTCTTCAAGGGAAAAACCAACGCATGCTCAAGAGGTAGCACCATCTAGCTACAAACTACAGACCCGAAGGTCTACAAAGAACTACTCACGCATCATCAGAGAGGCACCAATGGAGGTGGTGAACCCTATCCGAGATGGTGTCTAGATTTGATCTGGTGGTTCTGGACTCTGCGGCGGCTAGATGAATATTTCGTCGACACCCCTAGGGTTCCTGGATTTTTGGGGTATTTATAGAGCAAAGAGGCGGTCCGGCGGGCACCGAGGTGGGCACAACCCACCAGGGCGCGCCTGGGCCTCCTGGCGCGCCTTGGTGGGTTGTCCCCTCCTCGGGACTCTCCCCAGGTGCAACCAGGTCCCATTACCTTCCTTCTGGCCCATAAAAAATCATCGTGGAGTTTCGTGGCATTTGGACTTCATCTGATATTGGTTTCCTGCGATGTAAAAAACATGGAAAAAACAACAACTTGCACTTGGCGCTATGTCAATAGGTTAGTACCAAAAAATGATATGAAATTACTATAAAATGATTATAAAACATCCAAGATTGATAATAAAACAACATGGAAGAATAAAAAATTATAGATACGTTGGAGATGTATCAGAAAGCAAAAAAAATTATAGTTGTATATAATAAGGAGGCACTTGCCTACGTGCGGCCATGGCCCTGGTGGGTCCTCACTGTCATCCTCTCCAAGTAAAGTCATCTCCTCATTCCTCATGTCCGTTGACCATGTTGACAATGCGAGATGGCGGCGCCACGGCGAGCGCAACAACTCGAAGGACGACGGAGAGGGCCTGACGGGCCCAACGGATGGTCTGATACAGCGGCCGCTGCTCATTCGGGAAGCCAGGATCATAGGGCCACATGTCCCCGACGGCATTGTCGTTCGCTTGTTCAACGGTGCTCGTTGAGGAGATGGAGATTGCAGCACAGGTCCTCCTGCACTGGTAGCTCTTCTACCATTAGGGCATTGAAGTGCGGCCGCATCTGCTCTATGGTGAACAAGGCATGAACCGGCTTGGACAGTGGCGCCGGCTCCTGGTCGGAAGCTACGTCCATCATCTGATTATTGTTGCTCAGCTCGGCGAGCGTGCTGGTGAGCCAACATGTCCGGCTGCTGGACCGACCCGCTGCCAAGCACGAGTCTGACTGCCCTGGCCCACTGATGTCTACTACGCAACTTTATTCTTGTAGACTCATGTTGGGCCTCCAAGCGTAGAGTTTTGTAGGATAGTAGCAATTTTCCCTCAAGTGGATGACCTAAGGTTTATCAATCCGTGGGAGGTGTAGCATGAAGATGGTCTCTCTCAAACAACCATGCAACCAAGTACAAGAAATCTCTTGTGTCCCCAACACACCCAATACAATGGCAAATTGTATAGGTGCACTAGTTCGGCGAAGAGATGGTGATATAAGTGTAATATTGATGGTAGAAATATATTTTTATAATCTGAATAAATAAAAACAGCAAGGTAGTGAATAGTAAACGGCCACAAAAAGGGTACTGCAATGCTTGAAAACAAGGCCTAGGGTCCGTACTTTCGCTAGTGCAACCTCTCAACAATGCTAACATAGTTGGATCATATGATTATCCCTCAAAGTGTAATAAAGAATCACTCCCGAGTTCCTATTAGCGGAGAACAAAAGATTGATATTGTTTGTACGGTACGAGGCCACCTCAAAGCTATTCTTTCCGTTCGATCTATTCAAGAGTTCATACTAAAATAACACAAAGATATTTTTGCCGTTCGATCTATCCTAAAGTTCGTACTAGAATAACACCAAAGAAAATTCATATTCATAATACTCAATCCATCACAAGGAACTACGAGGGGACCCCAAAGTTTCTATAGGAGAAAAGATAATAAAAACATCAAAGACACTTCCGTGATGAGACGTGTTTGTCACAGTAGGTCACATTTTCTATCATGCATCTACATCCATGACAATTTTATGACAGAATCAAGATAGTCATACTTGTGCTGTCGTAGAAGTGTTCCATGACATTAACAAAATTATCATCACGGAAGTGTCCACTTCCATGACGATAGATCGCGCGTCATAGAAGTGCTTTCGTCAGGGGTGACCGTCACGTGGTATCCACATCGTTAAGCTATCGGGTCCGGTTTTGGATCCGATAACCCATTAACAACCCGGACCAATGGGGATTTTCCACGTGTAAAATACTCATTGGCCGGAGGAAACACGTGTTTGCTCACCGTTGGGACAAATGTCATCCACTCATTGGACAGGAGGCGCCTATGATACGTCGACAAGTGGCACGGGCCACCAGAGGCCCATTCCGGTGAAAAGGCCGGCCCAACTAAAGGCCCACCATGTTTTTTTAGGCACTAGTGGGTTGGCCCGTTAATAGCCTGCCATGTTTTGGGCCAAATTGAGGCCCATACCAGATTAGGCCCGTTCACAGCCTGTCGTGTTTTAGGCCAAATTTTGTCCCATATCGGATCAGGCCCGTTAACAGGCAACTGTTATTTTGGGCCCATTCTAAGATAGGTTTGTATTTCAGCCTGTTAAATGCCCGTTTACCAGTTCGGCTTGATAATAGTGTTGGCCTGTTAGCGGCCTGTGGTGCATCTGGGACGTTGTCAGCCCGGTTTAACTTTAGGAAATTTAACGGCCCATGCAGACACTGGGCTATTTCTGGTCCGAAGTAACTTTAGGCCTCTTAACGGCCCGTAGTCTTCGTGGATAAATTTCAACCCAACTGGCCTACCGACCTGTTAATGGCCCGTGTAACAGTTGGGCCTAATTATAGCCCACGTTGAATACAGCCTGCTTGCAGCCCATCTGATAATGTCCCGTGACACTTTTAGGCCTATGGCCCGTGTAGATATCGGCCTGCTTAAATCCCAAAATTTTATTGGGCCAAACGGGCCCGAGATATATTTTGGACTGTTAACTGCTCGTCTTATTTGGGCCAAACATGGGCCTCAGGCAGTTTCGGCCTGTATTGGCCCATGAATTTTTCGGCTCAACGCTAGCCCAATCTAGGTTTTAGCCTGTTAAAAGCCCATTGTATTCTCTGGCCCAGCTGGCCAGAACTTTACTCGGCCTGTGAAAGGCAGGAAACAACCATAAGGTTTAGACCTGCTAATGGCCCAAGATGATTATAGGCCCATGTTTTGGCCCATATGAGTAACGGGCCGCCCTGAAGACTGACAACACTGAGATCTACTGAACCTTCCGGCCTAAATTACAACATATCAACCAAGAATAAACCTAGACTATACAACAAAGAAATTACAGCATATTACATCCCCTCGGCATCAAAGTTCGCCGCCAGTGATAATAAAGGGCAACCAGACAGCAGATTACATAAACTGGGCAGGTCACCACCAGTGGAAGTTAACAGGCAGACAAAATAATAGACAGAACCGACAACACTTCAACACAGTTCAAGAAAGGTTAGCCCGTCCCAGCAGCTGCAGCGCAAGCAGCTTAGCAACCTGATGAGAATGTGCTTCTTTGGTGCTCATATCCACCAACTTAAGCTGCATAGCATCAATAAACATCCTATACTTATGGTTAATCTTGCATAAAGATTGGAGTTCCAGTCGTATTTGAGCAGAAGCATGTATTTGTGCTTGAATTTCGGACTGAAGAAGTCGAACAGATTCAGGCGGCGACTTCATCGAGCTTGTGTCACTGAGTAAGTTTGACACTACATCAAGATGTGACTTCGCGGTTGCATCCCTACTGAGGGAGTCCTGGATTAGGGGGTGTCCGGATAGCCGGACTACCATCATCAGCCGGACTATCATTGGCCGGACTATCATCATCGACCGGACTCCAAGACTATGAAGATACAAGATTGAAGACTTCGCCCCGTGTCCGGATGGGACTTTCCTTGGCGTGGAAGGCAAGCTTGGCGATACGGATATGTAGATCTCCTACCATTGTAACCGACTCTATGTAACCCTAGCCCTCTCCGGTGTCTATATAAACCGGATGGCTCTAGTCCGTAGGACTCAAGAAGAACAACCCTTACAATCATACCATAGGCTAGCTTCTAGGGTTTAGCCTCCTTGATCTCGTGGTAGATCCACTCTTGTAAACATCCACAATATCAATATCAATCGAGCAGGACGTAGGGTTTTACCTCCATCAAGAGGGCCCGAACACAGGTAAAACATCGTGTCCCTTGTCTCCTGTTACCATCCGCCTAGACGCACGATTCGGGACCCCCTACCGAGATCCGCGGTTTTGACACCGACATTGGTGCTTTCATTGAGAGTTCCTCTATGTCGCCACCGATAGGCTTGATGGCCTCTTCAATCAACAACGACGCAGTCCTGGTGAGAATTTTCTCCCCGACAGATCTTCAGATTCGGCGGCCGCGCTGCGGCCAACTCACTTGGCCATTTGGTGCAGATCGAAAGCTACGCCCGGCCGTCGAGTCAGGTTTGAAGAGTAAACTTCACGGCCGATATCCGCGGGACTTGATCTTCGATGGATCGAGCCACAGCCGAAGCGTGCGTTGCCGCTGTCACGATGGGCATGACCTAACTCGCCGCCGGACAGCACCTTGAGGTCAAGACACTAATCCGCTCCGACTCATAGTCCGGAGCCGATCGCTCGGATCGAGGACGGATGGCTGGACACCGCCTCGAGAGCTGCAACTTCTACGGCGATGGAGCCGAACGCTTACCTTGTCCCGCATAAAGCTCATAACTCCGAGGTGCGGACTCTCTGCGGATGCGAACCTCCTGCGCTGCCCGCCGAATCGATTGGCGCCGATCATGGAATTCACCGCTGCGGACATCTTTCAAGACTCGCCTTGGCAATATCATAAATTCATCAAGCATCTCTCGCTATCCGGAGAGCCTGGCGAACTACGGCCAGGACGGTTAGTTGGGACGCGGACGACGAAGAAATTCAGAGCCCACCCACCACCCACTTCGTAGCCACCGTCGACGATTTAACCGACGTACTCGACTACGACTCCGAAGACATCGACGGTATGGACGACGATGCCGGAGACTACCAAGAACCAGTGCCTACAGGACACTGGAAGACCACCTCGTCATATGACATATACATGGTGGACACCCCAAAAGATGAGGACGGCAAAGAAGCAGCGGAGGCCGATTCCTGAAAGAACAGCCCAAGCGCCCGGCGTCGTGGCGCCGCTCTAAATCCCGCCACGGCAAGAATGGAGATTCCGCACGGGAGATAATAACACCCCGAAAGTGCCGAAGACAACTCCCTCCAAAGACGATCCAGCAGGAGGAGGCGAAGCAAGCCCTCACGAGAGGGCGGCGGGCGAAGAGGTCGAGGATGACAATTACTTACCTCCCTCCGGAGACGAGGCAAGCCTCGACGACGATTTAATTCGTCGTGCTCGAGGATCCCGTCGAACAAGAGCGTTTCAGATGCAGGCTAATGGCCACGGCAAACAGCCTAAAGAAAAGCAGCAACTGCTTCAAGCTGACCAAGACCTACTGGCCGACAGATGGACCGAGGTCCTCGCGGCAAGAGTATGAACTCGAACGCCCCCAAAAGTTACCCAAAACGCAAGTTGCTCCCCGATTAGAGGAGGAAGTGTACAAACCTGCATCACCCGATTACTGTCTGGCGGACCGACCACCTCTGGCCACGACGAGGCGTGCAAGCCCTCCACCAAAACCGTACCCCGGCATCGCTCAAAAAGCATGAAGCCACGGGGGAACGCGCCGGACTTGCGAGATATACTGGAGGACAAGGCAAGACAATCCAGATCCATCTATGGATCACGTGGGCACCCCAAGACCCATGATGAATACCGTCGCGTCGGATACAACTACTCCGGCCAGGCCGAACACAGCAGACAACGCTCTCTCGAGCTACGTCGCGATATTTCTCAATCTGAGGCGCCAGACACCCACTATGCTTCACCGACGAAGTAATGGATCATCAAATCCGGAAGGGTTTAAACCGTTAATATCGAATCCTACGATGGCACAACAGACCCGCGGTTTGGATTGAGGATTATCTCCTCCATATACATATGGCCCGGCGGCAATCTTCACGCCATCAAATATCTCCGCTCAAGCTTAAAGGACCAGCTCGGCATTGGCTTAACAGCCTGCCCGCAGAGTCAATTGGATCTTTGGGAAGACCGGAAGCGCATTCCTCGACAACTTCGAGGCACGTATGTGCGACCACCGGACGTAGATGACCTAAGCCACATAATCCAACAGCCGACGAATCGGCGGACAATTACGGACACGGTTCTTAACAAAGAAAAATCAAATCGCCGACCGTCCGGATGCAGAGGCCCTTGCTGCCTTCAAACATAACATCCATGACGAGTGGCTGGCTCGGCACCTAGGACAGGAGAAGCGAAATCCATGGCAGCCCTCACATCACTCATGACCCGCTTCATGCGGGAGAGGATAGCTGGCTAGCTCGCAGCAACAACCTCAAGAAAACGCTGGCAGTCCGGATACCAAGGACCGCAAGCGGCAGGTTGTGTCGAAACAAAACAAACGCCGATTAACGGCGACAGCAATGAGGATCGGCAGTCAACGCGGATTCGAGGCTCAAGCCAGTCCACGGAAGAAGCCATTCAAAAGAACCACTCCGGGCCCGTCCAATTTGGACCGAATACTCGACCGCTCTGTCAAATACATGGAACCCCGAGAAGCCAGCTAACCACACCAACAGAGATTGTTGGGTATTCAAGCAGCAGGCAAATTAATTAACGAAAAAAGTGACAAGGGCTACAGCGATGACGAGGAAGAGACCCGGCCGCCCGAACAACAGAGGACAAAAGGGATTCCCCCTCAAGTTCGGACGGTAAACATGATATACGCAACGATATTCCCAAAAGGGAGCGAGCGTGCACTAAAGGGCGATACTGCTGATGGAGCCGATCGCCCCAAAATTCAACCCATGGTCCTCTTGCCCGATCACTTTCGATCGAAGAGACCATCCGACCGATATTCGCCATGGCGGATTCGCCGCATTGGTTTTAGACCCAATCATCGATGGATTTCACCTCACGAGAGTCTGATGGACGGCGGCGAGCTCTGAACCTGCTTTATCGGGATACGGGCGCAAGATGGGCATAGACCCTTCAAGGATTAAACCTACAAAGACAACCTTCAAAGGCGTCATACCAGGTGTCGAGGCCAATTATACAGGCTCGATTACTCGAAGTGGTCTTCGGATCCCCGGATAATTTCCGAGGCGAGGAGTTAATCATCGACATAGTCCCGTTCCGCAGCGGCTATCACGCTTTGCTCGGACAAACCGCATTTGCAAAATTCAACGCGGTACCGCATTATGCATACCTTAAGCTCAAGATGCCAGGCCCTCGTGGAGTCATCACGGTCAATGGAAACACGGAACGCTCCTCCGAACGGAGGAACATACAGCGGCTCTCATGGCAGAAATCTGAGCAGCCTTTTAAGGCAATTCTCGAGTCCGGCCGTTAAACGACCGGACACGACCAAACGCGCCGAGCAACATCAACCAAGACCACAGCACGTTCCGAGCATCGCGTAGCAATGCGGCCCCAACCCCACCCTCGCAAAATTGTAAGACAAACTCTCGCGTACATAATTAGGCCCTGGAGATACCATGGGCATAGGGGAAAGGCACAACCACAACAGACCCAGTGCGGTTCGACCACACGGGGGCTCCCAAGTGTGTCGCTCTTTTTCTTTTTGCTCTCTTTTTTTACAGAACCTGTCCGTGGCGAACCTACCGAACTCATGATGCAACAGCCGAGGGAAGGACAAAGGGCATGACGAACACTCGGGGGTCTCCATTACGAGCATTAAATTTGTTAAATACAACATTCCGTGGCCTACCCCTGGAGGGAGACGCCTTTAATTCGTCCAATCCCTTGCTTTCCGCACTATTTGTATCATTCCGCACTCATAGCATATCTTCTCGAATAAAATGCAGCACTTTTTGCCCATAATTGCATTACCTTATATATATATATGTTCATTTACGACATGTTGCACCGTACATTTTAGTGCGGCCAAATACACTGAGGGCTTATGTTCTCCGCATTATGGTGTGATAAAGTCCGAACACTTTCACAAGTGCGGCACCCGAACTTATAGCATTATATGAATCGGCTCGAATCATGTCTTGGGTCAATAGTTGGGTTTGCCGGCTCCCATGTTTGGCACCTTACGTTCCGTTCTATCGGCTAAGGTAGCCTTTGGAGAACCATCGCGATTGCGCCCGGTTGAGCGGATTAACGCCTCGATGGAGAAAGCTAAAACTGATTGTCATGATAAGGCGAGAGACTGGTCGCTGTTCGAGAGGTCCTTCGGGTCCTTAAAGACCTCGCCGCTCGAGCGAAGTTCGGATTATGTCCGACGAAGGCGTGGATAGCGCCCCAATTGGTCCTCCTTATACTAGGGGCTTCGCGAAATTTAAAATTATAGAATTCTATGGCTAAGTGAGAGTGTTCAAGCACTATAAGTCCGGTTGCCTTGTTCGTTGTGTTGGCGCCTCCTAGATGGACCCAAAATGGGAACAAGAGTGCTCAAGTTTATCCGAACACCCCAGCACTCGTGGCATGGGGCTGAAGCCGACGACTTGCCATCTCTCAGATTTAATAAACGACCGCACAAAAGGTAATATTTTAAATTAACAAGCGTTGCTTAGCGATATGAACAAAGTTTTCAGCGCGCAGGATAACACATTGCGAATTTACTCAAAATTACATCCCCGGGCACTCATCCACAATCTTGCGGGCACCCTTCAGACAGCCTTATAGTACATTTCGGCGACGATGTTCCTTGCCCGCTGGTGGCGCGTCGATGATTAGCTTCTCCGCATCCAGCTTGCCCCAATGCACCTTTTGCGCGGGCAAGGGCCCGACGAGCACCTTCAATACAGGCGGAGCGCTTGATAACCTCCACCCGGGCACGCATCCACCAGCCGTCGCGACGAGGCGAAGTAGCTCCCAAGCATGGCCTCTCGAGCCACACCGGACTATGAGGCCCTTCATGGCCCTTCGGCCACCTTGTGGAGCTCGACCAGCTGCTTCACTGGTCGCTAGGGGCACCGGATGGCGGCCTCAAACATATTGAGACCGAAGACCTTCTCCGTTGAGCTCCCTCCTCGGCTCGGTAAAATGCGGCGGCATCGAGACACGCTGCGAGGCAGATCTGCAAACGCCTCGAGAGCTCCGATCGGGTAAGTAACACGTAATTTACATTCACATGCTTGCTTTGCATGAAAAATGCCTTACCCGCCGCTATCTTCCTCATCAACTCAATCTCTGAAGGGACTTATGGGCCTCGGCCTTGGCAGTTTGGCACTTTCGAGCCGAGGCAAGCTCGGACTCTCGAGTCTTTGAGTCACGCCCAAACTCTCATGCTTTTCCATGAGAGCACGGAGCTCTTGCTGAGCCACCGCCACCGCGCCTCCTGCTTTTCTCGCTCTACCCGTTGCGTGGCGCATTGCGTTCGACACACGGACACAGCCTCCTTCGTGGTCGCCACCTCGTTCGTGGCCCTGCAGCACCCATGTTATCCTTGTTATTTTTGTTGCAACCTAAATCCTTTTCTGAAGGTACAAGTTCAAAGTGGTGTTACTCACCTTCTTTGTCCCGAGCTGCTTCTGGCGGCCGAGCTCTTGCTCGGACCGCCGAGCCTCTGCTTCAAAGCACCGACCTCCATGATCGGTCGGTAGAGGTCAGAAATAAGAGCCTGCAACCCATATTGACATAATTTTTAGCAACCCACGATATCTTCTTTTTCAGATCCTCATCCGGCTTTTATTTCCGAACACCGAACCGAGCATCAGGGGCTACTGTCTATGCGGTCTTACATTGCATATTTTTAACTTCTTACCTCAAAGCCTGATAGAAGGCTCTGCGAGCTTCGGTCAGCCCGCCCTTGGCGGCTGCACCTTTTCGAATCACCGCACTCATAATAGTGCGGTGTTCTTCCTCGATGGAAGCGCTCTGCAGTGCCTCCAACAAATTGCCCGGCGCCTCTGGTTGGACGGAAGCCGCTGGCGTCACGGTCTTGCCCTTCATTCGAAGGGGCCGCCGGCCGGACTCCGGAACCACTGCGGGTTCTGTTGTGGAGTCCGGCGCAAAGTCCGGGAGGACGCCCTGTGGCGCCTCCGGAGCCTCCCCCTGATGGGTCCCCTCTTGGGATCTCACCTCGGCGTCCTCGGTGTCGCGGGGGGTGGAGGCAGTCGGGATGGAGTCTACATCCGACGGAGCCAACGACCCTTTCGATGAAGCGGGAGATCATCACCGGCGGACTACAGGCAGCATGCGACATCGAATGACACTATGTGACGCAGAAAAAGAAATTATAAATCATTCAGAATCCGGATACTTACGATCTCGCGGAGGCTGGCCCTTGAAGGCCATTCTTCCTCGCCAAAGTTGATGTTGGCGGAGCTGTCCGGGGGAATAGTCCTTCCCCTCTTGGACCCTTCGGCCTCCCCTCTTGGGGAAGCCTTCCTCTTCCTCTCTCCCTCCTCTGGGGGAGAGTCCTCTTTCTCCTCCTCGTTTTCGGGGGAGGAGTCCGCCCCGGAGTCGTCGGACACCTGAAAACGGGAACTCTTTCGAGCACCCATGGCCTCCTTCTTGGCCTTCTTCTCCGGCACCACGTGCGGTGCCGGAACCAGCAGCCTCGCTAGACGAGCGTCTACTGGATTTTCTGGCATAGGAGCCGGCAGATAATCTGCTCAGCCTTCCTTATCCAGTCCTGTCAAAGGAAAGGGGGAAATTAAAACCCGCATAGAGTCAAACTATGAAAAGCAAGTGTTCGTAAAGGGGTAGAATCACTTACCTCATTGGCTTGGCGCTGCGAGCGAAATCCGCGATCTTGATCGCGGATGCGGGGCTTCGTCACGCCTTGAACAGCACCCTCCAGCGCGCCGTGCGTCAGGTCGAAGAGCCCGCTCAGCGCTGGTGCTGTTCCGGATCGAACTCCCAGATTGAATGCCCGCTCTTGGCATGGGAGAATCCGCGGACGAGCATGACTTGGACCACGTTAACCAGCCCGAGCTTCTTCACCAGCACGGATACGGGCTTGAGTCCCGTCGGCTCCTCGAACTACCCCACAAGCAAGCCCTTCTCTTTCCGGGAGGTGAGCTGCGTGGGATACCAGATCTGAACTCGGGGCCGCCGCCCATGTAGGGTCACGCTGCTCGGTGATATAGAACCACCCGATTGCCACCCTTGACGGATTCCACGAAGGCCCCTTCAACCTAAAGGACATTGGGCATCTTGCCCAACATGGCGCCTCAAGACTCCGCTTGAGTGCCCTTCACTACCTTTGGCTTGACATTGAAGGTCTTGAGCCACAAGCGAAGTGGGGCGGATGCAGAGGAAGGCCTCGCACACGACGATAAACGCCGAGATGTTGAGGATGAAGTTGGCGCGGATCATGGAAATCCAGGCCGTAGTAGAACATGAGCCCCGGACAAAGGGGTGAAGTGGAAAGCCCATCCATGGAGGAAGTGGGGAAGGAAAACGACCCTCTCATGGGGCTGGGGGTGGGGATGAGCTGCCCTCGTCGGGCAGCCGGTCTGTGATGTCGCCGGAGAGGTATCCGCATCGCTGAAGTTTGGCGATATGCTCCTCCTTAACGGTGGAGGCCAACCATTTACCTCCGCCCGGACATGGTCGGAGAAGGTTGAGACGAGATGCGCGAACTTGGGCGCTGGAGCTCGAGTGCGCGGAGATAGATAAGCAAAGGATGAAGAAGGCGTAGGTGAGAAGGTGAATCCTTATCCCTTATATGGGCGGGCGAGGTCTACGCGTCCCCCACCGGCCTGGTAAAACTCGCTTATCTCCCAAGCGTCACCATCAATGGCGCGGTTGGATTACCCACGTCCGTATTGATGAGAATCCCGGATTAAGGGGAAACACGATCTCTGCTTCGACAAGACGTGCCAAGGAAACCGCTTCGCTAAATGTGCTGAGGTGGTAAAGTAAAAAACGATTTAAAATAATGGCTTGGTAGTTGCGTGACTTCATGCCGCAGAAAACGTCAGCAGATTGAACTTGTGTATATATTATTCTCTCTATGGTGGAATGTGGAATTTATTTTGCAGAGCCGGACACTATCCTGGTGTTCACAATCTTCTATCATTCGGAGGAGGAACCCGCCTTGCAATGCCAAGCAATATCTGCGCCGGACTTATCGTCATTGAAGCCTAGTTCAGGGCTACCGAGGAGTCTGGATTAGGGGTGTCCGGATAGCGGACTACCATCATCACCGGACTATCATTGGCGGACTATCATCATCGACCGGACTCCAAGACTATGAAGATACAAGATTGAAGACTTCGCCCGTGTCCGGATGGGACTTTCCTTGGCGTGGAAGGCAAGCTTGGCGTACGGATATGTAGATCTCCTACCATTGTAACCGACTCTATGTAACCCTAGCCCTCTCCGGTGTCTATATAAACCGGATGGCTCTAGTCCGTAGGGACTCAAGAAGAACAACCCTTACAATCATACCATAGGCTAGCTTCTAGGGTTTAGCCTCCTTGATCTCGTGGTAGATCCACTCTTGTAAACATCCACAATATCAATATCAATCGAGCAGGACGTAGGGTTTTACCTCCATCAAGAGGGCCCGAACCTGGGTAAAACATCGTGTCCCTTGTCTCCTGTTACCATCCGCCTAGACGCACAGTTCGGGACCCCCTACCCGAGATCCGCCGGTTTTGACACCGACACCTACCCTCAATATGTTTTGTGAAAGTGCGTTATATCGACTACAGGGGGGTGAATAGGCGATTTTTATGAATTCTTCACTGAGGAATTTGCCGATGAGGAAATTCCTTAGCGAAGAACTACTTGCAGCGGAATAAGTACTCAGAAGTAAGCATAACAAAATACACGCATGGTCATCATGATGAAATGAAGACTAGCTCAGAGTACAGAAAGTGTAATCACAGGATAACTCAAGATGAAGATAAACAGACTGAAGAAATTAAACTGTGGAAATTGAGAAAGTCTTCAGTCAAAGTCTTCAAACACAGATATGAACAAACACTCAACACAGTAATGAGGAAATGAAAGGGTTGAGGAAATATAACCAGTTAGGTTGGTGAAGACAATGATTTGGTAGACCAGTTCCAACTGCTGTCTCGGTTATACGTCTGGTTGGAGCGGTGAGTATTTAAACTCGAGGACACACAGTCCCGGACACCCGGTCGAAAGCACGTAGCTCAGACACCAAGTCCTCACCGTATTCTCCTTGAACTAAGGTCACACAGACCTCGTCCAATCACTCGTGGTAAGTCTTGAGCGACTTCCAAACCTTCACAGACTTGGTCACTCGGCGATCCACAATTCCTCTTGGATGCTCTAGACCATGACGCCTAACCGTCTGGAAGAAGCACAGTCTTCAAAGGTAACAAGCATCGGATCCACGCAGGATCAATCTCTTGATGATGCTCAATCACTTTCGGTTTGTAGGGGTTTGGTTTTGGGTTTTCCTCACTCGATGATTTTCGCTCAAAGTCCTCGGAGGATGGGTTGCTCTCAAATGACAAGTGTCAAGTTCTCTCGAGCAGCCAACCAGCTAGTGGTTGTAGGGGGCTATTTATAGCCTAGGGAGCAGCCCGACATGATAAGACATAAATGCCCTTCAATGATATGACCGTTAGGTGGATAAGATATTTTGGGAGAGCTGGTCAAGAAGCACAAGAACGTCGGAAATTTGAATATCAAATTCCTCGGGGCTATCATGTTCCTCATGTGTAGGCAATCCCTTTGGCGAATTCCTAACTCCTCGGTCGAACAAATTCCTCATTGACTGTAAGAACTTCGTCTCATCACATCAAGAAATTGACTGAATCGTATTAGATTTCAAAGGCTTCACTCGAAGGATTGGTAGGTGTAGGATGTTGAGTTGAGCATCACATGGAAATGTTTCCTTAGTATTTCCTCGACCCCTTTAACGAGACGGTGTTTCCTATGACTCAAGAAAGAGAAAACGAAACTACGAAAACAAAAGTCTTCACGCTTCATGTTCCTCAAATGAATACCAAGTCTTCAAGGTCACACCAATTTCTTCACTTTCAAAGTCTTCAGAAAGTCTTCAAAATATCAAAGTCTTCAGTCGAAGAACTTCATTTTTAGGGGTTGACTTTCTCTGTAAATATCAAACTCTTCATAGACTTATAGACCTGTGTACACTCACAAACGCATTAGTTCCTTAACCTATAAGTCTTCAATTCACCAAAATCACTAAGGGGCACTAGATGCACTTACATTTTGCCTTCTCCTCTGGAATATGTGTTAGAAGGACAAACAATGGGTTCGTCTCACTATCACTGTGGTAGTTCTTCCTAGCAGCAGTGTTGTCACCCTGAAAGAGAAACAAGTAGATAGGTAACAGGTTTTGCATGTATAAGCATCAGCGCTGTCAATTCATCTCATTTCTTTGTCAGAAATAAAGAGACACGGTTTAAAATAGCATTAACATAATAGGCATTGTTCATAGTTAAGACGGCAGGAAATGGCATTGTGCAGGAGCGGCCAGCTTCATCAGACCACTGGATTACAGCTCAAGAACACAAGCATAGATGTAGTTCTGAACAACGTATAAGCATGAATGGTGAGTGTACTGTCAATTTATACCATTTCAGATTGGTAAATAAAGAGACATGATTTAAATAACATTAATATAATATGGCATTGTTCATAGTTGAGACATAGCAGGGTATGACATTGTGCTGTTGTTGGTAGTCTCACCACGCCACTGGATTACAGATCAAGAACACAAGCATACACATAGTGCTAAAGAAGATAACTTGCTATGTTTAGTTTAATTTACATGGTACGAATAAGGAACTAGATTGTACAACTAAAGACTGAAATTGAGAATGACAAACTTATGTTTATGTACTTCTACTTTATAAACTTTGAACAAGCAATTTGATGCAGACGACAAAAATAAACAGCATTTGCACTCATAGCTATCCAAATATAAACAAAAAAGTTTGAAGGCTCGAGGAGAACAAACTTACATTAGTAGTGAAGACAGGCTCTATAAAGGCCTTGTCCATATTGATGGGGGGGGGCAATTCAAGAAGTTTACCTCACACTCTTCTTCAAGAGTATTGCCTTTATTCTACATTTTATTAAGAGTAAATATAGATGTGAAAATATAGGAAAAAATGGCAATTATTTAACTTAAGATGCAGAGTACAAATGTAAATACAACATACATGCAGAAGGCACTAACAAGAGCAATGCCGAGCTAAACTTCTTCAGTAACATTGGTTTTATTCAATATTTGGCAAGAGTATATGTAGATTTAATATATAGAAAAATGGAGGACAACGGAAAATAAGCTGCAAAGTGTACATGAAGAACTAGCTGACAAATATAAGGACAACAAATACTTACAAGAACAATGCCGACCTAAATTTCTTCATAGGCATTGGGATTATTCTACATTAATTTAAGCAATAATATAGATCTGATAATTTGGAGCGAATAGTGGATAAGCAAGCTATAATGCACAATGATGTCACATAATCCACCAGGTATGAATGTAAGGACAGCGATAGGACAATAGGTACTCACAAGAGCAAAGCAGCGACCATCATAGTTGCGATATCCTAGGTTTTACGTCGCTGGTTCTATCGCCAATATCGTCGGGTGCTATGTGATTTCTCGAGAGCACCACCTTTTAAAGGACTTTGCTTGTACTCCTTCAGGTCTCGCAATCACCCTCTTCCTTTTGGATGTCTGAAACACAAGAACAACATTTGAATGGAAAAACATGGTATGACGACAAATGGAATAGGTGTTGATAATGGATGGGCATGGCATCTTCACATATATCATGAGTAAACTAAGCAGATGGCGGTGCAATGAAGCAAAAGAAATGCAAGACACCTTATGCAAGATATGTGCAACCAATAAAACCTTGCCAAATTAGAACAGGCACCTTATTGGGTGAATAGGATAGGCCATCTGCCTTTGACTCCTTGAGCTCAGAATAGTCATTAGGATCATATTCTTAATATGAATCTATAGGTCGGGAGCAAAACCGTGTTTCATTGCATCCACAATGGACCTCAATTCCTTGATGCCAAGTTTGTTACCCATTGAAGTATTCTGCAATATTCTTCTGATGTGCCCATTCTTATATTCATTGTGATTATGTACAATATCTGTAAAGCATGAAAACACGAATAGTAGTGAGATTGTCTTTGTAATGAGAGGATATTGTAATATAATAGAGGCTCCCTGTAAACCCTTGTGTGCTATCACTGGATTCTGATGAGAGAGCCCATGTGTGCTGTAATATGGTGAGTAGAATAATATAATCTGGCACAAATACACAAAAAATAGGCTCCCTGTTGGGGGCCCCAGATGTAAGGATAGTTGGCAGATGATAGGTTCATAATATACCGTATAGAAAGTTTATTGCCAAACCATGATAACGAGAGCGCAGAGCCAGTAGAATATCATAGTGTAGATAATAGGGGTACACCATAACCACCATAAATCAATCGGGAAAGCGGAACTGGCTGGAAAACATAGGGTTTTTCCACTACTAACATGCAGCCTATCGATCACCTACAGGCCAGCTCTATTCATCTGAAGGCGCACGGCTATTACTATTTGTTTAATCTATCAAAGACCGCGTGGCTCCCACCATTTCTGGGGTATTCTGGCAGACCAACTCAAAGTGCGAAATCATTTAGCAGAACCGGCCCAATAGAGGTGTCGACTACAGATGTCCCTGCTCCCCTTCCTGACAAGGAACATACTGTGCTTTCCATACAAAACACCTCACGGGCCGCCGGCCGAACCACCGACCCCCACCGCCTGTGTTCCTCCGCCACCCCACCCCCACCCTCGGCCCCACCCGCATCGAGTTTTCTTCGTTCGGCGAGGCCCCACCACCGCCCCCACCCGCGTCGAGTTTTCTTCGTTTGGCGAGGCCCCACCACCGCCCCCACAACCACCGTCCCCACCCGATCCCTTCCTTCAAGACCGCGAACTCCGCGACTCTCAAAATCGATGACCCAATTTTGAAATTTAGTCTCATGTCATTTAACTAGTGTGGAATATAAAGGGAAAACCATAAGCATTGCAGTATAGTGTTGAGCGTGCCATGGCGGATCTGAAGGTGCAAACCGGAGAAAGGCAACCGCAACCAATGTTTGCTTTCAACGAACAAGTAAGTGATGGACAAGAAATCAGAGTAAAGCGGTGGCGATCTATTTTCTTGCTGCGATAAATAAGTTGAGCATATCTGAAAGAGTACCGCCTCGGTGAGGCGCCGTATATGCATCTGCTGAGAATTTGACGGTGCTGCGGTAGCGATGGCTGTCGGCGGTGTGGAAGCAGATCTAGGAGGGTAGACGGTGGCGGCAGGGCACGGTGGACGAGAGGGTTGTGGGTGCGGCGCCGGCAAGGTGGGCGACGGCGGGGATGAAGCGAGAGGACGGGATGCAAGGATCCCGGTCCAAAGCCGTGGATGACAGAGGTTGATTTCTTGTAATGGCTGACGAAATGCATGATGAAATATGGTGCTTGATGTAATTTGACATATAATATGAAGAATTTGAAATGCATGATAAAATATGGTGCTTGATGTAATTCAGCATGCGTGTGATAACATTAATGAGGAACAAGCATGCAAAATAACGCATCAAGAGTATCAGAGCTCAAATAGATTCGCTTTGAAGATTTTCAAGAAGCTCAAGAGAATCAGAGCATAGTGCAAGAGCATAATGCATCAAAAGTATCAAAGCACCATCGGGTTTAAGATTACAACTCGATCCAATAAAAGTTTCAGAAGAACAAGAGTTGTAACTTACCAAAAATAAATTATTGTTTATGGGCAATAAAATAGACCTGCTTGAAGACTAACTCAAATTTCTCCCCCTTTGTCATCGAATGACCAAAAGGATCGAAACTGAGGACTAACGCTCCTGAAGAATTTCAAGTTGAAGAAGGAGCGCCAGCGTTGTTGGGGTCGGTTGTTGTAGTAGGACCTGCCGCGATGTCATCCAAGTCTTCATTTTCATCAGTGTCGCGCGATGAAGAATAGGAGCTGGCCACCAAGGAAGGAACTTTGACCTTCTTGTATTTCTTCAGAGGAGGTGCAGACCAGTCAAATTCTTCCTTGAGTCCCATTGTCATAAGTTCTTCCGCATTGTAGACATGTGAAAGAACAGCCCAGGTGCATGAGGGTTTCATGGAGGTAGTAGTGGTTTTTCTTCACTGCATTGTGTGTTGAGGTCATGTTGTGAAGAATTGAACCAAACTGACGCTTGACCCATTTATGATTACGATCAACCTTCCGATGAAGGCGAGGAGTAACTCACGATCATCATCACCACAGGTGCGGTAGCTTGAGGACTTTGCTTGACCGAGGTATTTGCGGCGAGTCATGTGTGGCGAGTCATCATTGGTGGAGTAGGATGTCTGCTTTAAACTGTCCATCCAATGGACGAATGCCTTCATCGATCACAGCAGTAGCCTTGCCCTTGTCATAAGCTGAGGTAAATGTCCGTTTGAGGACTTCAATCGGGGGCAAGTAGCTACAGTGGTTCAGAGTATCAGCCTTGTAATTGAGTGAAGACCTTGTCCTGATGAATCTCATTATCCAAGGCGCATAAGGCTTCAGCTCAAATGGTGACATAGCAATGTTTGCGAGTCCTCATGAAGAAATCATGGAAGTTTGACGGAATGCCATGGATGATGTTGAAAAGCATATTCTTCATGATGCCAACGACTTCTTCATCATTCGAGTCGTGGCCTTTGATAGGACTCATTGTCTTCGCGAGAATCCGATAGACAGTCCGAGGCACATACAATAATTCCTTGACGAGGAATTTGGTTCTTGGGGCCTGCCTTGGCTTCAAAGGCTTCATCAAGACTTGCATATAGTGATTTGAAAGTTCGGTTCGTTGTAGATACAACGAGCACCATCAAGTGGAGGACTGAGTGGTAGAGCACGGCAATTCAGATTGTTGGTGCCTTGTAGTGAGTGTTTTCGGACATCCGTCTAATACCCATGAGTTCACGTCTTGGCGTCTCCGGTGATGTGCAGCGTTGCATTGAATTGAAGAATGAGTTCTTCATTCCGATCCACAGATATCGGTGCAGAAATTGAAGTCTGCGTCGTGAAGAACACCGAGGACGGCACAAAGCCTGGCAGAGACTCCATGTCCACATGAGGAATATGAGCATGATCGAAGACTTTGTCTTTGTTGAAGAGCACCGAGGAATAGAAGTTGGCTTGGTGGCAGTCCGTAAACGCCTCTTCCTAATGCGAGCGTAATCATATGGATTATAGTCGATGAAGAATCGTGCTCGGCAAAGAAATCATCAGCCTTGAACTTTTGTTTGCTTGAGAACGGATTCTTTTGCTTGGGCAGAGGGGTGTGTCGTGAGTTGCATCACCACCTCAGAATCGCGAGTTCAGGTTCTTCAGTGAGGAATTTCTTGTTCCTCAACAGTGCGATCGAGGATCAGAAGAAGCAGGTTCATCAAGCACTAGTGGCTGGAATTTCTTCATGCCTGAGTAAGTGGGTTGAGTTTCTTGAGTCCATTTGGACTGTTTGTGCAGGGACCGAGGAATCTGTTGGAGCGGGTGAAGAGAGGAGTATTGGGATGCGACTTTCCCAAAAGTCATCAACATCACGGTGTGGTGCACCCTATATCCACATCTTCATCTTTAATTTCTCAACACCAGCCTCTTCACCGTGAACCGAGGCATAGGTGAGGAAATGACTGGGGTTGAAGGATTGCGCCCACTTCAATTTCTTCATCAATTTGCTCGACGAAGCAGCGAATGATGTTCTTCATCAGATCCGATTGGGATCTCATAGTCTTCTCCAAAAGGAACAAGGTCCTTTGATGGCATGGAGGAAATCGGAACAGCATCAATTGGATTTTCGAATGAGCTGGTCATTGGCTTCATTTTCTTCGCAGCCGAAGAATTTGACACAGTTGATGCCTTCCTTTTCTTCACTACAGCTCGTTCTGCAGCCTTGGTTTTCTTCACATCAGAGGCAGATGGAAGAATTGGAGTTGGAGTTGGCGCAGGAGGAGCTAAGGAATCTGGTTGAATTTCTTCAGGCGCAACTGATGCAGTTGCCCTGTCTTATTCATTTTCTTCAGGCGCACCACTAGTGGATGCCCTGGCAATTTCTTCAGCGGCTGGAATGGGATCATCAGCCCTGGAACTAGCATTTTCATCAGCAGCCTGAACTTCATCAGCGGTGCTGGCATATTCTTCAGTTGGCTGAGCTGAGGCTTCAGCCTGAGGAATTTCATGTTGCGTTGGGGCAGCAACATTGGTGCATTTCTTCGTCAGATTGACGAATCAGACCTTGGCTCCTTGCCAATCAGCATAGTAAGAATCGAAGTTTTTGCTGAGGTCTTGAATTTCAGTCTGGACCTTGAGAAGTTCCTCAAGTGTCATTTTGAAAACGTTTTTCTTCAGGAACTTCTCCTTTCTGTATTGAGCCTTCTTGATCTCTCTTGCCTTTTCAAACTTCCATTTCTCTTCAGCGATGAAATGGGTCAACATATGACTTTGTACAGGGGTCAGATGAAAGTCAGGCATAGGGGTATTGGGATCCTTGTGCCAGAGATCAATATAATCGAGGATTTTCTTCGGATCCAACAGCAGTGGCACAAATGTGCCTTTGGCTCTAGCGGCCCTTTCTTGGCGATCTCTGATGATTTCCGCAAGTTCATCATCATAAGCTTCATCATCAGAAGGCACATGGAATGCAACCTGTTTCTTCTTTGGACTTGGCGAGGACCTCGCCCACTGTTGCTTTGGTCTTCAGCAGAGTCGGGCGGATGATGAAATTGGTGCTCTTGAGGAACTTGCGAAACTCCAGAGGCAATAGAGAGACCAGCAGTCCTTTGACATGTAGCGGATGCACGAGAACCGAGGATTTTGACGGAGCTGTTGAGGACTTTGGTGGAGCTGTAGCAGTGTGAGGAATTTGCCTTGAGGGCGCTGCTGAGGAACTTGGCCGTGAGGGCGCTGATGGTGAAGCACTTGGCTTATGAGCAGGCTTCTTTGGCATGGATTTCCTCGGTTTGACCGAGGCCTCAGTAGCAGTAGCAATGGCAGAATCCTCATTAAATTTCTTCACTGCCTCTTTGGCTTGTCTTGCCAATTTAGCTTGGCGCTTAGCCCAGTCTTCAGGAAAGTCCTCACCATGTTTGATGCTTGTAGGATCAGCTATTTGGCCAGGTGCCAATGGAGCTCTTGGGCATGGAGGATTGAGAGCGAATTTCTTCATGTACTTTGGTGTCACATATCTGTATTCCCTCCATTCCCTTGCCCATCTCCGTTCAATCTTCTGAATACGCACCTTGCGCTGATTTTTGTTTTCTTCATCAGGTGTGCAATAGTCAGCATAAATTTCCTCAGGGATCTCAAACGCAGTCATAACCTCAGGTTTCTTTCCTCCTTTCTGTGGCTTCTTACCGTCTGCCATATTCTTCAGTTGAGGAATTTGAACAATTGAGTTCTCTGAAGAAGTATGCAATTTTTCTTCGAGGAACGCTGCAAATGAGTTAAGTTGATGAGAACCTAGTGATTCAGCAGCGGACATGAGTACCTATGAACAGAGTATAGTTGCGAGGAATTTGGAGAGGTCATATCGTTCTCGTAAGGTTTTCAAAAGAACAAGTTTTGAGGATTTTGACCAGATGAGCCTTGAAGAATTTCACTAAGTGTTCTTTGTCTTAGGTTCGAGTTGTACAGATCGAGGATCCACACAATTGAGGAATCTTGAAGAAAATGATTGCTTAGAGAAACGAATCAAGAGCATATAACTTGTGAGGTGTTTGTGTGTGAGGATTTGAAGAATAAAACACCTTTGAAGATTTTGTAGTGTAAGATTTGGATCAACGAGGGTAGTAAAAGTTCTTTTATTTACCCTAAATGAAGAACACGACGAACTGGGTGTTGTAGATGTGAAGCTCGTCTGTTCAGATCTTCCACGCCCTAACTTGGAGGAGGAAGACAGCTACGGCGGCGGCGGAGTGAAGATTTCCGCGGTCGGCGTGAGTACGACGGCGACGAGGTCGAGGCAGTGAAGCTCTTCCTCACCGGCGACGATGGAGTAGCGGCGGTGCTAGGGTTTGAGGAGCTCGAGCGGGAGAGAGAGGTCGAGCGGAGTAAAAGAAGTGAGGACGGGGAGAGGGGTATTTATAGACAAGGTGAAAAACGGTTCGCCCGAAGATTTAGGACGAACGTGCCCCTGACCATTCTCCTTCTCACGACATGTGTCACCCACGTACTATGTAGTGGAGATCGTGTACGATCGTGGGTGAGTAAAATAATGCATCGTGGGATGCGGAACGGTTTGAGCGGCAAAACCGAAAATTTGGATAAGATCAGTTTTAAAGTTCCGCTCGCAATTTCTTCAGCTGACAAGACAGTGAAGATTTTGAACGAGTTTCAAGAATAGAACGCACATGAAGAATTTGTGAATAGATTGGGTTGAGTATAGCATAGAGGGGGAAGGGTCCGATCACATTCACATAGCAGAAAAAGCGACTTGAAGAAATAGCCATAAGTGAATGTTGTAGAGGACATAAACCCATACATATATATATATATATATATATATATATATATATATATATATATTGCCAATGAAGAAAAACGACGGAAACAGTGAGGATTTTGCAAAGTTGAAGAATTTGAAAAACTGAAGAACTTCAAAAGCGAGGAAAACTCAAATTGAAGATTTTCAACTTTGGTGGTGGTGTGACCCACAGTATAAGAATGATGATTTCAGACACAGCGTACAATTGTCGAGGGTTCGAGAATCAAATTCTTCATTAATTTCTTCACACTTAGAGTGTTATTCTTCATTGATTGAAGAGAAACGTTTCTTCATGTGTTGCACATCTAAGTCATCAATTTTGCATAAGTGTTAGGATGTGTGTCTTTTCAAAGAACATTCAAGATTCTAAGATATTTAGCTCACACGCAACTTGCTAAATCTCTTCTCATCCAAGGGCTTGGTGAAGATATCAGCTAGCTGTTCTTGATCTTCACGTGCTCGATGGAGATGTCGCCTTCAATACATGATCACGAAGAAAATGATGACGAATTTGAATGTGCTTTGTCTTGAGTGCTGAACTGGGTTGTGAGCAATCTTGATGGCACTCTCATTGTCACAGTAGAGAGGCACATTCTTCACGTTGACGCCATAGTCCTCGAGAGTTTGCTTCATCCATAGCAATTGAGCACAACACGAGCCAGCAGCAATGTATTCAGCTTCCGCAGATGAGAAGTGATACGATTCTGCTTTCTTCGAGGACCAATGGACCAAAGATCGTCCGAGGAAATGACAAGTGCAAGAAGTTGACTTGCGGTCCACACGATCACCAGCATAGTCGAGTCGAGAATATCCAATGAGATCAAAAGTAGAGCCCTTGGGGTACCATAATCCTAGTGTTGGTGTGTGAGCTAGATATCGAAGAATATGCTTCACAACCTTATGGTGTGATTCCTTGGTGTAGCTTGAAATCGGGCACACATGCAAACACTAAGCATTATATCTGGCCTAGATGCACATAAGTACAATAAAGAACCAATCATGGAGCGGTATACCTTGTGATCGAAGTCAATACCATTTTCATCAGTGCATAGATGGCCATTTGTGGGCATAGGAATTTTGACGCCTTTGCAATCTTGCATGCAATTTCTTCAGACATCTTTGAGGTATTTCTCTGAGATATGAATATGCCATTGTGTTGTTGACGAATTTGAAGACCTAAGAAGAATTTCAACTCTCCCATCATAGACATTTGATATTCTTCACTCATCATATAGGCAAATTCATCACTATAACGTTGGTCAGTACAGCCAAACATAATATCATCAACATATATTTGGCACACAAACAGTTCACCATCAAAAGATTTAGTAAAGAGAGTAGGGTCGAGTTAACCGGGTGTGAAGCCATTCTTCACGAAGAATTCCTTCAATGTATCATACCACGCCCGAGGGGCTTGCTTGAGGCCATAGAGGGCCTTATTAAGTCTGAAGACTTTGTCAGGATTCTTTGGATCTTCAAAACCTGGGGGTTGAGCAACATATACTTCTTACTCAAGCTTACCATTGAGGAATGCACTTTTCACATCCATTTGATATAAAGTGATATTGTGATGGTTAGCATAGGCAAGTAATATCTTGAATAGACTCAAGTCTAGCAACAGTGCAAAAGTTTCATCGAAATCAATTCCTTCAACTGTGTGTAGCCTTGAGCTACAAGTCGTGCCTTATTCCTCACCACAAGACCACTTTCATCTTGCTTGTTGCGGTAGATCCACTTTGTGCCAATGATATTATGCTTGTGAGGATCTGGACGTTTGACCAGTTCCTGGACATTGTTGAGCTCGAACTCGATGTAATTCTTCTTGCATGGCCTGGATCCACTCGGCTCGAGAATGCTTCATCTACCTTTGTGGGCTCTGTGATAGAGACAAAAGCATAGTGCCCACAAAAGTTAGATAAATGTGAAGCTTTTGAGCGTGTGAGAGGACCTGGCGCTTCAATGTCATCGATGATCTTGTCAACTTGTACTTCTTTTGCAACGCGAGGATGAGCTGGTTGTCGTCGAGGAATTTGATCATTTTCATCAGCACCATTGTCTTGACATTATCTTGGTGCATCACTCGACGTTCTCAGCGTCTGAGAATGAATTCTTCAGCAGATTCTTCAAGAGGAATGATATCCTCGGTTGCCTTGAACTTGATTGAATCCTTAGGTGCTGGTTCATCTAACATGAAGGTAGGTGCTCTCTTTGCGAGCCATTAGTTTCATCGAACCGCACATCTCTGATGTCAACAATCTTGTGAAGAGCGATGTTGAAGACTCTGTAGGTGTGCGAGCCCTTTCCGTAACCAAGCATAAAACCTTCATGTGCTTTCGGTGCAAATTTAGAATTGTGATGAGGATCTCTAATCCAACATTTAGCACCGAAGACTTTGAAATAACTTACATTGGGTTTCTTGTCAGTGAGGAGTTCATAGGCAGTCTTTTTGAAGAATTTGTGAAGATATACTCTGTTGATGATGTGGCACGCAGTATCAATTGCATCAATCCAAAAACGACTAGGCGTTTTGTGTTCATCAAGCATTGTGCGAGCCATCTCAACAAGGGTTCTGTTCTTGCGCTCCACGACGACATTTTGCTGAGGAGTATAAGGAGCAGATAACTCATGAGTAATACCAAGTTCATCAAGATAGGTATCAAGACCGGAATTCTTGAACTCAGTTCCATTGTCACTCCTGATGTGTTTGATCTTCACACCAAAGTTAGTTGAAGCCCTCGAGGAAAATCGTTTGAAGACTTCCTGCACTTGATTTTTGTAAGTAACAATGTGTACCCATGTGTAACGAGAGTAATCATCAATAATAACAAAGCCATATAGAGATGCATCATTAACGACACTGAGTAATGATTGGGACCAAAGAGGTCCATGTGAAGCAATTCAAGGGACGAGTAGAGGTCATGATAGTCTTCACTGGATGCTTGGCCTTGGTCATTTTCCAGCTTCACAGCTTCGCACAAGTGATCCTTGAGGAATTTGACATTTTCAATGCCAATGACATGCTTCTTCTTTGCAAGCGTGTGCAAATTCCTCATACCTGCGTGACTAAGTCGCCGATGCCATAGCCAGCCTTCAAGCTTTTGCAAGTAGACACACGGCTGGTTGTGGTCCTCAGAGAGAAGTCAACAATATACAAGTCTCCTCTCCTAAAGCCTTCAAGACTTTGGAATTGTCACTTCCATAATCACAACACAACGATACTTGCCAAAGATAACAACCATATCAAGATCACAAAGCATTGAGATCGACATGAGGTTGTATCCTAAGGGCTCAACAAGCATGACTTTGTCCATGTGTATGTCCTTAGAGATCGCAACCTTACCAAGACCCAATACGACTTTTGCCTTTGTCAAAGCAAACATGATATGCTTCAGATGTGACGGTGATAAGGGAGCATTCATCAATAGATTCTTGTCACCGGTCATGTGATTTGTACATCCACTATCAAGAACCCACTCAGTGGCTTTGGGTTGATCATCCTGCAGATGAATTAGTACAACTTACGATCTCATATACTTCATCAGTGAAGAATATGATATCAAGTTCATCAGATGAATTTCATCAGCCAGTATTAACAGATAAGCAATATGAGGATGTGTGAAATGAAAGTTCATTTCATCATGATTAGCTGCGTCCTTTCAGCAATTTTGTCGTCCCCAAAGAAATTCTTCAGACGTTAAGGCACGCCCGAGACCTGACCCTGCAGAAGAGATTAGTTCTTTTCTTCACCACCCACATCGAAGGGGTGGCAAAGAGTTCATCACTCTGCGAGCACCATACGAGAATGGTGGCATAGAGGACAATCCATTTCGTTTCACATAAGAGGGGTTAGGGTAAGCATATGAATAAGCAGAGAAATTCTTCGAGGACTTATGAACATATTGGTTTGAAGAATAATGTACATATTCATAGCCCTTAGCTCTACCCTGCGAAACAGAGTTGTTAGCACGATGATAATCATATGAGGACTTTGATCCTTTTGAGGAATTTGATCCACGTGAGAAATTTGGTCCGTATGAGGAATTGGAACCATATGAAGAATTTGGTCCATATGAAGAATTTGATCTGGGGTTCCTATTCTTCACAGGTGGTGTCATGAGGACATTCACCTGAAGACTTTCAAGGCACATCTTGGGAACCCAGATTTTCTTCATAGGGGAACCGTTCTGCAGCTTAGTGCCAACATATCTAGCAAATACTTCACCATTCTGATTTTTGAACAGTTTATAGTTGAGTCAAATGACTCATCGAAGAATGAGGAGATTCACATGTAAAGCCAGATAAGTTAGATGGATCAACTGGAGGTCCCTTTGCAGCAACCCATGAGGTTTTGGGGTACCGCTCAAAGCTTCCAATATGTTCCATCAGCATTGAGTTTCCTCTCAAAGGCAATACCCTCTTTCCTAGGGTTCTGTTGAGGATCTGCTTTTAAGCACATCACAAAGAGTCGATGCCCATTGAGGCTTTTGTACATGCTCGTCATATACAATTCCTTCAGCCCTGCATCGTCGGTGATACTAGCAATGTCCTCGGATGAGGAATTAGTGATAGCAGAGGCAAGTGAAGAATTTGTAACAGTTGAAGCATTTGAACATTCAGTGAAGAATTAGCGATTCACGCTCAATGCACTTTAAGCATGGAGGAACAAATTCTTCCCGAGAAGTGCTGATTTGTTGAGCAAGTAATGAATCGCGCTCCTTCTGAAGATCTTCATAACTCACTCTTAGCTTCTCAAGATCTTGCTTTCTTTGAAGAAATTCATAAGAAAGTTTCTCATGATCAGATTAGAGAGTGTTATGATGACCTTGAAGGTTATCAAACCTAGACTGAAGTCTCTGAAGATTTTCAGTCAGGGCTTTAGTGCTATACATTTCTTCACCTAACATATCATCACTCTTATCTAGCATGTTTTGAACCTTTTCCAAAGCCCTTTGTTGTTTTATAGCAATCTTAGCAAGTTTTGAGTAACTGGGCTTTAGATCATCATCAGATTCATTTTCACTAGATTCAGAGGAGGTATATTTGAGTACCTTGGCACCCTTTGCCATGAAGCAATAGGTGGGAGCGTAGTCATCACTGTCTTCATCAGCATTGTTGGTGAGGTCATTTTCTTCAGAATTTAATATGGACTTGCTGACGAAGGCAGTAGCGAGAGCTAGACTCGCCACACCAGACTCAGATTCTTCTGATGCCTCCTCTTCCTCATGTTCCTTAGATTCAGCTTCAGAGTCCATTTCCTTGCCAATGAATGCCTGAGCGTTTTTGGAGCTGCTCTTCTTGTGAGAAGAAGGCTTTGAGGATTTTGATGATGAAGATTTCGATGATTTCTTCTTCTTCTTCGCGTCGTCAGAACTGTAATCCTTGTGTTTCTTCTTCTTTAATTCTTTTTCCCACTGAGGGCAATCTTGGATGTAGTGACCAGGTTTCTTACATTTGTGACAAAGTCTTCTCTTATAGTCACTGGATGAGGAATCACTGCTTCTTGAGGATTTTCCAAAGTGACCACGTCTTGAGAACTTCTGGAATTTCTTCACGAGCAGTGCTAGCTCCTGGCCTAATTCTTCAGGATCTCCAAGGCTACTACCAGAGTCTTCACACTCAGATTCAGACACAACCTTGGCCTTCAGGGCACGTGTTTTTCCATAGCTAGAACCATAGAGATCTCTCTTTTCAGCAAGCTGAAACTCATGAGTATTTAGCCTCTCGAGGATATCAGTTGGATCAAGTGACTTATAGTCAGCACGCTCTTGTATCATCAGTGCCAGAGTATCAAATGAGGAATCAAGCAATCTCAACAATTTCTTCACCACCTCATGGTCGGTGATGTCAGTGGCGCCAATTGCTTGGAGCTCATTTGAGATGTCAGTGAGGCGATCGAAGGTTTGTTGAACATTTTCATTGTCGAGTCTTTTGAAGCGGTTGAAGAGATTCAAGAACATCAACTCGGAGTCACGCTTGAGTTGAGACTCCTTCATTCACTTTGGACAGCCTATCCCAGATAAGCTTAGCAGTTTCCAAAGCACTCATTCTTCCATACTGACCTTTGCTCAGATGGCCACATATGATATTCTTCGCTTGAGAATTGAGTTGCTTGAATCTCTTCACATCAGCAGCATTCAGAGAAGGTGTGACAGAGGGAACACCATTTTCCACAACATACCAGAGATCGTTGTCAATTGCTTCAAGATGCATTCGCATCTTGTTCTTCCAGTATGGGTAGTCCGTCCCATCAAAGGTAGGACACCTGCTGAGACCTTGATCATACCTGCGGTCGACATAACTAAAACTCCGGTGGTTAAACCAAAATCACACGTAACAAGGAGTACCTTGCTCGATACCAATTGAAAGTCGTTATATCGACTAGAGGGGGGTGAATAGGCGATTTTTATGAATTCTTCACTAAGGAATTTGCCGATGAGGTAATTCCTTAGCGAAGAACTACTTGCCGCGGAATAAGTACTCAGAAGTAAGCATAACAGAATACACGCATGGTCATCATGATGAAATGAAGACTAGCTCAGAGTACGTAAAGCGTAATCACAGGATAACTCAAGATGAAGACAAACAGATCAAGAAATTGAACTAAGGAAATTAAGAAAGTCTTCATCAAAGTCTTCAAACACGATATGAACAACCACTCAACACAAGAATGAGGAAATGAAAGGGTTGAGGAAATAGAACCAATTAGGTTGGTGAAGACAATGATTTGGTAGACCAGTTCCAACTGCTGTCTCGGTTGTATGTCCTGGTTGAGCGGCTGAGTATTTAAACTCGAGGACACACAGCCCCGGACACCCGATCGCTGAGCATGCAGCTCAGACACCAAGTCCTCACAGATTCTCCTTGAACTAAGGTCACACAGACTCGCCCAATCACTCGTGGTAAGTCTTCAGCGACTTCCAAACCTTCACAGACTTGGTCACTCGGCGATCCACAATTCCTCTTGATGCTCTAGACCATGACGCCTAACCGTCTGGAAGAAGCACAGTCTTCAAAGGTAACAAGCGCCGGATCCACGCAGGATCAATCTCTTGATGATGCTCAATCACTTTGGGTTTGTAGGGTTTGGTTTTGGGTTTTTCCTCACTCGATGATTTTCGCCAAAGTCCTCTGAGGATGGTTTGCTCTCAAATGACAAGTGTCAAGTTCTTCGAGCAGCCAACCAGCTAGTGGTTGTAGGGCGGCTATTTATAGCCTAGGGAGCAGCAACGACATGATAAGACATAAATGCCCTTCAATGATATGACCGTTAGGTGGATAAGATATTTTGGGACAGTGGCGCCAAGAAGACAAAGAACGGTCGGAAATTTGAATATCAAATTCCTCGGGGCTATCATGTTCCTCATGTGTAGGCAATCCGATGGCGAATTCCTAACTTCTCGGTCGAACAAATTCTCAATGACTGTAAGAACTTCGTCTCTCACATCAAGAAATTGACTGGATCTGTATGAGATTTCCAAAGGCTTCACTCAAGGGATTGGTAGGTGTAGGATTTTGAGTTGAGCATCACATGGAAATTTTTCCTTAGTATTTCCTCGACCCCCTTTAACAGACGGTGTTTCCTATGACTCAAGAAAGAGAAAACGAAACTACGAAAACAAAAGTCTTCACGCTTCATGTTCCTCAAATGAATACCAAGTCTTCAAGGTCACACCAATTTCTTCACTTTCAAAGTCTTCAGGAAGTCTTCAGAATATCAAAGTCTTCAGTCGAAGAACTTCATTTTAGGGTCGACTTTCTCTCAGAATATCAAACTCCTCATGGACTTATAGACTGTGTACACTCACAAACGCATTAGTTCCTTAACCTATAAGTCTTCAATTCACCAAAATCACTAAGGGCACTAGATGCACTTACATTTTGCCTTCTCCTCCGAATATGTGTTAGAAGGACAAACAATGGGTTCGCCTCACTATCATTGTGGTAGTTCTTCCTAGCAGCGATGTTGTCACCCCGAAAGAGAAACAAGTAGGTAGGTAACAGGTTTTGCATGTATAAGCATCAACATTGTCAATTCATCTCATTTCTTTGTCGAAATAAAGAGACACGGTTTAAAATAGCATTAACATAATAGGCATTGTTCATAGTTAAGACGGCAGAAATGGCATTGTGCAGAGCTGCCAGCTTCACGCACTAATCGGATTACGGATCAAGAACACAAGCATAGATGTAGTTCTAAACAACGATAAGCATGAATGGTGAGTGTACTGTCAATTTATACCATTTCAGATTGGTAAATAAAGAGACATGATTTAAATAACATTAATATAATATGGCATTGTTCATAGTTGAGACATAGCAGGATATGACATTGTGCTGTTGTTGGTAGTCTCACCACGCCACTGGATTACAGATCAAGAACACAAGCATACACATAGTGCTAAAGAAGATAACTTGCTATGTTTAGTTTAATTTACATGGTACGAATAAGGAACTAGATTGTACAACTAAAGACTGAAATTGAGAATGACAAACTTATGTTTATGTACTTCTACTTTATAAACTTTGAACAAGCAATTTGATCAGACGACAAAAATAAACAGCATTTGCACTCATAGCTATCCAAATATAAACAAAAAAGTTTGAAGGCTCGAGGAGAACAAACTTACATTAGTAGTGAAGACAGGCTCTATAAAGGCCTTGTCCATATTGATGGGGGGGGGGCAATTCAAGAAGTTTACCTCACACTCTTCTTCAAGAGTATTGCCTTTATTCTACATTTTATTAAGAGTAAATATAGATGTGAAAATATAGGAAAAAAGGCAATTATTTAACTTAAGATGCAGAGTACAAATGTAAATACAACATACATGCAGAAGGCACTAACAAGAGCAATGCGGAGCTAAACTTCTTCAGTAACATTGGTTTTATTCAATATTTGGCAAGAGTATATGTAGATCTAATATATAGAAAAATGGAGGACAATGGAAAATAAGCTGCAAAGTGTACATGAAGAACTAGCTGACAAATATAAGGACAACAGATACTTACAAGAACAATGCAGAACTAAATTTCTTCATAGGCATTGGGTTTATTCTACATTAATTTAAGCATTAATATAGATCTGATAATTTGGAGCGAATAGTGGATAAGCAAGCTATAATGCACAATGATATCACATAATCCACCAGGTATGAATGTAAGGACAGCGATAGGACAATAGGTACTCACAAGAGCAAAGCAGCGACCATCATAGTTGCGATATCCTAGGTTTTACGTCGCTGGTTCTATCGCCAATATACGTCGGGTGCTATGTGATTTCTCTAGTAGCACCACCTTTTTAAAGGACTTTGCTTGTACTCCTTCAGGTTCTGCAATCACCCTCTTCCTTTTGGATGTCTGAAACACAAGAACAACATTTGAATGGAAAAACATGGTATGACGACAAATGGAATAGGTGTTGATAATGGATGGGCATGGCATCTTCACATATATCATGAGTAAACTAAGCAGATGGCGGTGCAATGAAGCAAAAGAAATGCAAGACACCTTATGCAAGATATGTGCAACCAATAAAACCTTGCCAAATTAGAACAGGCACCTTATTGGGTGAATAGGATAGGCCATCTGCCTTTGACTCCTTGAGCTCAGAATAGTCATTAGGATCATATTCTTAATACGAATCTATAGGTCGGGAGCAAAACCGTGTTTCATTGCATCCACAATGGACCTCACTTCCTTGATGCCAAGTTTGTTACCCATTGAACTATTCTGCAATATTCTTCTGATGTGCCCATTCTTATATTCATTGTGATTATGTACAATATCTGTAAAGCATGAAAACACGAATAGTAGTGAGATTGTCTTTGTAATGAGAGGATATTGTAATATAATAGAGGCTCCCTGTAAACCCTTGTGTGCTATCACTGGATTCTGATGAGAGAGCCCATGTGTGCTGTAATATGGTGAGTAGAATAATATAATCCGCACAAATACACAAAAATAGGCTCCTGTTGGGGGCCCTGATGTAAGGATAGTTGGCGATGATAGGTTCATAATATACCGTATAGAAAGTTTATTGCCAAACCATGATAACGAGAGCGCAGAGCCAGAGAATATCATAGTGTAGATAATAGGGTACACCATAACCACCATAAATAAATCGAAAGCGGGCGGCTGGAAAACATAGGGTTTTTCCACTACTAACATGCAGCCTATCGATCACCTATGTGCCAGCTCTATTCATCTGAAGGCGCACGGCTGTTACTATTTGTTTAGTCTATCAAAGACCTTGCGGCTCCCACCATTTCTGGGGTATTCTGGCAGACCAACTCAAAGTGCGAAATCATTTAGCAGAACCGGCCCAATAGAGGTGTCGACTACAGATGTCCCTGCTCCCCTTCCTGACAAGGAACATACTGTGCTTCCCATACAGAACACCTCACGGGCCGTCAACGAACCACCCCCCACCGCTCAGTGTTCCTCCGCCACCCCACCCCTACCCCCGCCCCACCAAGATCGAGTTTTCTTCGTTCGCGAGGCCCCACCACCGCCCCCACCAGCGCCGAAGTTTTCTTCGCTTATGAGGCCCCACCACCGCCCCACAACCACCGCCCCCACCCGATCCCTTCCTTCGACCGCGAACTCCGTGAGCTCTCAAAATCGACTGACCCAATTTTGAAATTTAGTCTACTGTCATTTAACTAGTGTGGAATATAAAAGGGGAAAACCATAAGCATTGCGAGTATAGTGTTGAGCGTGCCATGGCGGATCTGAAGGTGCAAACCGGAGAAAGGCAACTTCGCAACCAATGTTTGCTTTCAACTAACAAGTAAGTGATGGACAAGAAATCAGAGTAAAGCAGTGGCGATCTATTTTCTTGCTGCGATAAATAAGTTGAGCATATACGAAAGAGTACCGCCTCTGGTGAGGCGCCGTATATGCATCTGCTGAGAATTTGACGGTGCTGCGGTAGCGATGGCTGTCGGCGGTGTGGAAGCAGATCTAGGAGGGTAGACGGTGGCGGCGGGGCGCGGTGGACGAGAGGGTTGTTGGTGCGGCGCCGGCAAGGTGGGCGACGGCGGGGATGAAGCGAGAGGACGGGATGCAAGGATCCCGGTCCAAAGCCGTGGATGAAAGAGGTCGATTTCTTGTAATGGCCGACGAAATGCATGATGAAATATGGTGCTTGATGTAATTTGACATATAATATGAAGAATTTGAAATGCATGATGAAATATGGTGCTTGATGTAATTCAGCATGCGTGTGATAACATTAATGAGGAACAAGCATGCAAAATAACGCATCAAGAGTATCGAGCTCAAATAGATCCGCTGAAGATTTTCAAGAAGCTCAAGAGAATCGAGCATAGTGCAAGAGCATAATGCATCAAAAGTATCAAAGCACCATCGGGTTTAAGATTACAACTCGATCCAATAAAAGTTTCGTAAGAACGAGTTGTAACTTAACAAAATAAATTATTGTTTATGGGCAATAAAATAGACCCGCTTGAAGACTAACTCAAATTTCTCCCCTTTGTCATCGAATGACCAAAAGGATCGAACCGAGGACTAACGCCCTCAAGAATTTCAAGTTGAAGAAGGAGCGCCAGCGTTGTTGGGGTCGGTTGTTGTAGTAGGACCTGCCGCGTGTCGCCCAAGTCTTCATTTTCATCGTTGTCGCGATGAAGAATAGGAGCTGGCCACCAAGGAAGGAACTTTGACCTTCTTGTATTTCTTCGGAGGAGGTGCAGACCAGTCAAATTCTTCCTTGAGTCCCATTGTCATAAGTTCTTCCGCATTGTAGACATGTGAAAGAATAGCCCAGGTGCGTTTGAGGGTTTCATGGAGGTAGTAGTGGTTTTTCTTCACTGCATTGTGTGTTGAGGTCATGTTGTGAAGAATTGAACCAAACTGACGCTTGACCCATTTATGATTACGATCAACCTTCTGATGAAGACTGAGGAGTAACTCACGATCAGTCATCACCCTGGGTGCGGTAGCTTGAGGACTTTGCTTGACTGAGGTATTTGCGGCAGAGTCATGTGTGGCAGAGTCATCATTGGTGGAGTAGGATGCTGCTTTGCGAAACTGTCCATCCAATGGACGAATGCCTTCATCGATCACAGCAGATGGCCTTGCCCTTGTCATCACCGAGGTAAATGTCCGCTTGAGGACTTCAATCGGGGCAAGTAGCTGCAGTGGTTCGAGTATCAGCCTTGTAATTGAGTGAAGACCTTGTCCCGATGAATCTCATTATCCAAGGCGATAAGGCTTCAGCTCAAATGGTGACATAGCAATGTTTGCCAGAGTCCTCATGAAGAAATCATGGAAGTTGACGGGAACGCCATGGATGATGTTGAAAAGCATATTATTCATGATGCCAACGACTTCTTCATCATTCGATTAGTGGCCTTTGATAGGACTCATTGTCTTCGTCAGAATCCGATAGACAGTCCGAGGCACATACAATAATTCCTTGACGAGGAATTTGGTTCTTGGGGCCTGCCTTGGCTTCAAAGGCTTCATCAGCACTTGCATATAGTGATTTGAAAGTTCTGGTTCATTGTAGATACAACGAGCACCATCAAGTGGAGGACTGAGTGGTAGAGCACGAAGTAATTCAGTTGCTGGTGCCTTGTAGTGAGTATTTTCAGACATCCAGTCTAATACCCATGAGTTCACGTCTTCAGCGTCTCCAGTGATGTGCAGCGTTGCATAGAATTGAAGAATGAGTTCTTCATTCGATCCACAGATATCGTGCAGAAATTTGAAGTCTTGCGTCGTGAAGAACACCGAGGACTGGCTCAAAGCTCGCAGAGACTCCATGTCCACATGAGGAATATGAGCATGATCAAGACTTTGTCTTTGTTGAAGAGCACCGAGGAATAGAAGTTGGCTTGGTGGCAGTCCGTAAACGCCTCTTCCTAATGCGAGCAGAATCATATGGATTATAGTCAGTGAAGAATACGTGCTCGGCAAAGAAATCATCAGCCTTGAACTTTTGTTTGCTTGAGAACGGATTCTTTTGCTTGGGCAGAGGGGTGTCTGTGAGTTGCATCACCACCTCAGGAATCGTGAGTTCAGGTTCTTCAGGCTGAGGAATTTCTTGTTTTCAACAGTGTACCGAGGATCAGCAGCAGCAGGTTCATCAGCACTAGTGGCTGGAATTTCTTCATGCACAGAGTAAGTGGGTTGAGTTTCTTCAGAGTCCATTTGGACTGTTTGTGCAGGGGACTGAGGAATCTGTTGGAGCGGGTGAAGAGAGGAGTATTGGGATGCAGACTTTCCCAAAAGTCATCAATCATCGCTGGTGTGGTGCACCCTATATCCACATCTTCATCTTCAATTTCGTCAACACCAGCCTCTTCAGCTGTGAACTGAGGCATAGGTGAGGAAATGACTGGGGTTGAAGGGATTGCGTCCACTTCAATTTCTTCATCAATCTGCTCTGACGAAGCAGCAGAATGATGTTCTTCATCAGATCCGATTGGGATCTCAGAGTCTTCTCCAAAAGGAACAAGGTCCTTTCATGGCATGGAGGAAATCGGAACAACATCAATTGGATTTTCGAATGAGCTGGTCATTGGCTTCATTGGACTCGAACAACAACCCTTACAATCATACCATAGGCTAGCTTCTAGGGTTTAGCCTCCTTGATCTCGTGGTAGATCCACTCTTGTAAACATCCACAATATCAATATCAGTCAAGCAGGACGTAGGGTTTTACCTCCATCAAGAGGGCCCGAACCTGGGTAAAACATCGTGTCCCTTGTCTCCTGTTACCATCCGCCTAGACGCACAGTTCGGGACCCCTACCGAGATCCGCCGGTTTTGACACCGACATTGGTGCTTTCATTGAGAGTTCCTCAATGCCGCCACCGATAGGAAGGATGCCTCCTCCGCCTTCAAGGACGGTATTTTCGCCAAAGGAGCCTTTGGCGCCGACAAAACTATTCGCTAGGTGGTTTCTTATGACCGCCTGTCCGCCACCGCTTGACAATGACCTCTCAAGTCGCCAAAAGCAATTTTCACGTCAGCTCGAATTCGCCGAAGCGGTTGGATCCAATAGAGCTCTCGTCCAGAACGAGCTCTTGGATCGCATCGCCGCTCGAGTCGCCATGGACTACAAACAGATTGGGCTTAAAACCGATCTGAGAGAGATTAACTCTCCCCAGTTCACCCACCATGTTGCAGTGGTAGAGGAACAATGCGGCGACGCTTCTCCTATATTGAAAACTAGTCATGTCCGGCTCCCAACCCCCATGTCGGATTCCCGGAGGGACGGACTTCGATCAAGCATCGAACTTAAAGTCGCATCGGACTGCACTCGTTGGACAACGCCCAGCAATCCAAGCTGCCAAATTGAAACTTCGCCTTCGAGCCTTGAGATGGGTAGGGTTCGGACTTAATTCCACCCGCCCGCCCGGACATATGCGATCTATCTCTAATTCGCAAGAGCCCGCCGAGACGGTACATCACTATCGGGCGATTCCTCCCGGTTATGGACAGGATAAAGGATCGCCGAGAGGAAAACATAATCTCAATTTTTTGCAATAATTGCACGGACGAGGAATCTTGAACACCGCCACCGTCGTGAAATTACACGCCACGACCAAGGCCCATAGTCTGAAAGTATCGGCGATGGAGAGTTTTCGGACAACCAAAATAAGTTTTGGGACAATCCGATCCGAATACAACCCTAGTCCGCAACAAAAGGGTGCATTACACTCGTGCACCGATACAAAAACCAAAAGCAAAAACCCCATAAAGGGCACGGAACCGCATTAGAGGGATGGCTCGCGGACCTCGTAAAATTCACAAGATGTAGGCGCCGCCCCAACACATAGCCTTCGAGCATGTTGGATATTACGGCAGGTGGCCAAAAGTGGAGAGGATCTTCTAGCCTCGAAAACCACCCCAACAACATCGATACGGTATCAACAGTCTTCGAGACTTTCGATCAAATAATATGCGGAAACGAATAATCCGCAGCCTCGCCAAGTCTACCAAGTAGCAACAACCAATCCATGGAGCGACATAGCCATCACCTTCAACGCCAGCGATTTAACCTACATTCGGACAGCCCGAGCTCCACCAAGACCGGTACTTAGTCCAATAATAGACGGCTTTCGACTTACAAAAGTCCTCATGGATGGCGGCAGCGGATTAAACCTCATCTACGAGGAAACACTTCAAAAATGGAAATAGATCGAACCGATTGAGCGAAGCAGCACAACCTTTAGAGGAATAATCCCTAGCCGGAGGCGCGCTGACAGGAAAAATCACACTCGATGTGGTATTCGCTCACGGACAATTACAGATCCGAAGAAGTCACGCTCCAAGTGGCCCTGCTCAACAGCGGATATCACGCTATACTAGGATGAGAGGCATTCACAATTTTTCAAGCCGCACCTCATTATGGGTACATGAAGCTCAAAATGCCCGGGCCCGCGGAATAATCACTCGTTAGTGATCCGACATAGCACTCCGCTACCGAAAACAAGACAGCCGATTAGCCTTAGAGGCACTATCCAAGCCCTAGCGGCAGAGGAACTCACCACGCCGCGCCCACGGTGAATAGGGACGATGTGATACTCGATAAGAGATCCAAGTCCACCTCCTTTAAACCAGCAGATGAAATAGTAAAATTCCAGGTCCACCTAACGGACCCGACAAAGACGGCCTCCATCGGGTCAAGATCGCGAGAATTCCTTCGAAAATTGGGACATTTTTGCCGGCACCCCTGATATGCCCGAATCCCACGCAGATTGGCGTAACACAGCCTAAACATCCTAAAAGGATTCAAGCCACCAAACAGGCTCTTCGACGATTTTCTCAACCCAAAAGACAGCAATGGGAGAAGAGCTAGCCAAACTATTGGAAGCCGGATTCATCGAGACATCAAGCACCGGATTGGCTAGCAAACCTGGTAATGGTACCAAAGAAGGACAAACTCGCACCTATGTGTCGATTTCAAAGACCTAAATAAAGCATGCCCAAAGGATCCTTCCCCCCCCAAGATCGACCAAATCATCGATGCCACCGCAGGCACGATTCATTGAGCTTCACGGACGATACTCCGCTATCATCAAATCAAGATGGCGAAGCGGATCAAGCCGCAACGGCATTCATTACTCCATATGGACCATTCTGCTTCAACACGATGCCCTTCGGACTTAAAAACGCCGCAACATATCAGCGCATGATTCGTATATGTCCGCTACCCAGATCGGCGTAACAAGAGAGGCATACGAGACGACGAGTCGTCAAAACTAAACACGCCGAAACTCTAGTAGACGACTTGAGGCTCACATTCGACAACCTCGAGCATATGACATCAAGCTGAATCCGAAAATGCGTTTTGGCGCACCATTTGGAAAGTGCTGGGCTTCATCGATCCGTAGAGGAATTGAAGCAAACCCAGCCAAGATCCGAGCTCTGTCATAGCTAGATATCCCAAAAGACCTCAAGCAAATACAAAATTGATCGATGCGTGGCGGCTCTAAGCCGCTTTATCTCCGCCTAGGAGAAAAGGCATTACCCTCTATCGCCTCCTTAGGCGCGACGAACACTTCGAGTCGACGGACGCTGCCACCGGACTCAAGAAATAAAGGCCATATTGGCAACAACCGTCTCGCTGCGCCCAACCCGGGCGAACCAATGTTGTTATACATCGCAGCTACGCATCAAGTTGTAAGCGCGGTACTCGTTGTCGAACGAGAAAAGAAGGGAATAAATTCTCTTCAAAACCAGTATACTACGATCCACCGTGTTAACCCCCCGCAAGTCCTGCTACCGCACTATCGTAAGATAGCATACGCGTGTTCATAGCATCCGGAAGCTCGACACTACTTTCAAGAGTGTTCGATAACAATGGCCTCTGAAGTACCACTTAACGACATTATAAACAACCGTGACGCGACGGGCAGGATTGCAAATGGGCCATTGAGCTCTTACCATTTGATATATCTTACAAACCTCGGCGAGCTATAAAGTCACAAGTTTTGGCTGACTTTGTCGCTGAATGGACCGGTCGAACTCCCTAAAGAATACGGCGATACTCCAATTGATTATGCACTTCGACGGCTCTAAAATGTTAGCCGGATTGGGGGCTGGCGTCGTATTGACGTCCCCGACCGGGGACACAGTCCAATACGTACTTCAGATAATGTACACAGACTCCAACAACGCAGCCGAATACGAGGCCCTTTTACATGGTCTCCGGATGGCAATCTCCATGGGCATTCAACGCCTAGAGGTGCGCGGGGATTCAAACCTCGCAATATCCCAAATAAACGGAGACTTTGACGCCAAAGATCCGAAAATGGCAGCATATCGCAACGCTGTCCTAAAATGTCAGCCGGTTCAAGGACTTGAATTCCATCACTTAGCCCGGATAATAACCAAGCAGCCGACGATCGCACGCATTGGCGCAAAACGCGACGCTGTCCCTCCTAACATCTTTCTCGAACGGCTCTTCAAGCCATCCGTATTATGGGAAGAGGAGTCCGAACTAAAACACGGAACAAGCCGCACCAACCGGCGATTCAGCCGATGACATAACACCTTCCGCCTACGACATAATGGCAGTAATCGCCTGTGGATGTAACCATTCCTCGCCTACTTGCTTAGGCAGGAGCTTCTCAAGACCAAAATGAGGCCCGCTGCATTGTCCGGCGATCTAAAGCCTACAAGGTCTATGAGGGAGAACTTTATAAGAAAAGCACAACCGAGTCCTTCAAAGGTGTATCTCCAAGAGGAAGGGCGAAACCTCCCGCTGAAATTCATGCGGACTAGGCGGGCACCATGCCGCAGCTCGGGCCCTTGTAGGAAAGGCATTCCGACAGGATTTTATCGTCGACGGCCCGAGCAGATGCTCAGACTTAGTCCAAAGATGCGTCGGTTGTCGCTCTTTGCTAATCGAGCCATATGCCACCCATCGCCTCAAAAATATACCCATTACCCGGCCGTCGCGGTCCGGGGCTTGACATGGTTGGACCACTTAAAGGGAGAACCCACAAGCAAAGGTACCTATTGGTCATGGTGGATAAATTCACCAAATGGATAGAGGCCAAGCCGCTTAAAACGGCAGAGTCCGGACCAGTGATAGACTTTATATCCGGGTAGTACACCGTTATGGTGTCCCCACAAGATCATCACCGATAACGGCACGAACTTCACGGCCGATGAGGTTAAATCATGGTGCAAAAATATGGGCATCAAGCTCGATTACGCTTGATCTATCATCCTCAAACCAACGGTCAAGTGGAACGAGCAAATGGTCTAATAATGAGCGGCATCAAACCCGCACTAGTGCGGCCCTTACGAAATCGACACGACCGGTAGAGGAGCTCGACCAGACTGGGGCTGCGGACAACGCCTAACCGTACTACCGGATTCACACCATTTTTATGGTATACGGCGCAGAAGCAGTTTTGCCTCGCGACATCATTCATGTCTCACCTCGAAAGCGCATGTACGAAGAAAAGAAGCCGAGTTGGATCGGCAGGACAGCTTGGACGCATTGAGGAAGAGCGCGACGTCGCCAAGTCTCGCTCCGCATTCTATCAACAGCAGGCTCAAGATATCAAAGCGAGAAGTACGGGCCAAGACTTACAACGTTGGCGAACTGGTTCTACGCCGGAAAAGAAAAAGGAAAAGCTCAAGCCCAAATGGGAAGGCCCTTCATCATCGATCAAGTCCTGACCGCGGAGCGCATCGCTCTTAAATGCATCGGATAACCGACTCGAGCCGAACGCATGGAACGCAGCCCGCCTCCGACGATTCTATGCCTAGCGCCGACTAAGAGTTCGCCCTTTCCCCGCCCAAATTTTTTTTACTTCGCTGCCTTTTGTTTATCTTTTTCTTCTCAACCCTATTCATCCAAGCCTTAAAGGGCCTACTTGCGCAACGTCTGCGCAGAATTGATGTGCTATCCGCACTCATTATACTGGGGCTTCTTTACCGAAGCTTAATTATACGGGCTTTATGCCCAGACATGTGTCAAGCCTCCACATGTACCTTTTATTCACCATTATATGCATCGATATGACTTAAGTTTTGGCCAAGCTGGGTTGCTCGGCTCTGTGCTTACCCCCACGCTCCCGATTGTTCGGCTAGGAGGTAAAGGAGCACATCTGCGATTGTTCTTGCCGGGTCACCGGATGTGTACCTCGGATCGGGTGAAGCCGAAAGCTAGCGTTTTAAGGGAATATTCGGTCGGTGACTTAAAAGATGATTTTTATCCACTTATTTATCTGCCCCAGATGTTTTTCTCGCTTTTTCGCAGTCCGACATGCACTTTAGGGTATGCCACCCCAAAGGAAAGGAACCCTTAACGGAACTATTCTCCTCGAAGATGTTTCTTACTACCCATGTAATATAACATAACTAGTTGGGCACTTGTCCGATAAAGCACTAATGACCCCTACGCCTGGTCTCCATGCATACCCCGTTGTTTCATAACCGAGAAGGTATTCAGACGCACTCCGGACTCTAGGGTCCCGAGGTCGGCTTAAAAGGTCGGCAAAGACAAACGATCTACAATCCGCTAGAAGGCATTTTGTATGTCATTTTATAATACATTGTCAAATCGACCGATTGTATTCTTCCTCAATCCTGTCTAACAAAGTTGTCTAATTTACATCTGTTGGGAAAATTTAGCGCCAACTCCACTTGGCCGTATACTAAACTCACAGGATCTCCTTCCCATTGGGCCCCACAGTCCGACTTCGCCATGTGGTTGGGATCCGCCTTCTTGTACCGCTCTTTACCATGGCCCAGCCTCCACGGCACCTTGGCGGCAGGCCGAAATCTTCCATAAATGGAAGCGCTGCCGACTCCTGCAGCTTCTCCGCAAGCTCCCAAGACCCTCGGGTAAGGAGAAGGCTGGCCATAACGCTGGATGACGCCGCCATTGCCCGCCAACTCGCTCGATCAGTTGCAACAATTCGGAAGTTGATCACCCGCTGATACGGGCATCTCCTCCGCAGGCGACACTGTGAGCATACCCGCAAACATATTCTCATCAAATTGACTTCCTCGCCGAACTCTTCTTTTCAAAGGAGTTCGCCAAGCACTTACTATATATGCCGCGATGAAGCCGCTGATTCTCCTTAACGGAGCCCGACAGCTCGCCCGAACGCCTTTCAGCTCTTCTCCAAGCTGGGCATGGGCATCCTGGAGCTTGTTCCTTTCATGCTGCACCTTATGCGGCAGCCTCTCTCGCCGCCTTTAGTTGGCGCAGAAGTTCTTGCCTGTCCGGATCTTGTCCGGCAGCACCTGCAACGTCATTTTTATTTTTTCTTTCAGGCTTGCGCAAAGTCCAAACGCTACTTATCTTTCTAAACTAATGCGTTACCAGGAGAGGTCCCTGCGTTTCCTCCTGCGCCAGAGAGTGCGGCCTCCAGTTGGGCCTTGCACTCTTGCAGCTCCTGAGACAGTTGGGTATTCTTCTGGGTAAGATCCTACGTTTCATATGATCCTTAAATCAGTTAATATAACTACTTTAAGTCTCGGGGGCCACTGGCATATATAACTATTAAATTCTCTTACCCGTATGTCTTTTACATACTGCTCCGTGGCTTTGATAAAACCATCTTGAGCAGCATGAAGGTGCGCGTCCCCCGTGTTAAAGGCATTAAACGCCTCGGGGGAGAAGCACGCGTCTCGAAATACTGTCCGGCGGCGCCTATGATTCAGGGCACTCTCCACCTCAGACTTGGTGGCGGACAGTCTGTCGGCATCCTCCGTCGGAGGAACGTCCGGCTCGCGCTTTGCGCCGCCTCCCCCCGACCAGGTGCGGGAGCTCGCTAGTAGAGGTTGGATTGACAACCTCCACGCCCGCAGTCCGCGGACGCTTTTTCCCTATAAAAGTCATGAGCATTCAAACGCTTCCTAGGAACGTTGTTCTAAATAATGAATTGTGAGCTACACCTTTGCGGCGACGTTTGACCGCGCGCGCTCCTCTTCCGCCTCATCGTCCGGCGGCCTTGTTGGTCAGCCACCGCGGGCTCGGCTTCTCGCCCTAGGGGCGCCTCCTGCACAGCGCCATCATATACGGTGGTCAGAAATAAGCAAGGAAGGAATGACGATGTCAGGGCTTCGGCCGCAATCACCTGGGAAGCCGGATATAGTCCGGGATAGTCGGCCGTGATGGCGACTAAAGCATTGTCCATGCTGAGCTGGTGGAACACCCCGTCGATTAGCTCCACCTTTATGTCCGGATCCTCTTCGGAGGCCGGATCCCGGGATCTCTCTGGATCCTCGGGCTGCGGAGCCGGACTTAGCATGCCCTCCACGGTCCGGCGCAGTTCCTGCGTCGAAAGAAGAACACAATATAAGAAACTTAAGTTTCGAAAGGCACGGGTCGGACACGCAGAGTGTTCGCTTACCCAAGGCCGGGGATTATTCATGGAGAACCCATTTAACGGGTTCGTCCAAAGGAAATCCTCCTTCTCCCCTTATACAGGCCGGACAGATCGTCACCGATCTTGGCCGAATCCGCCCTTTGCGGCCATGACGGGTGGCATCGCCCTCCCGCTGAAATCCCACATGGGTGGCCTCAGATTGTAGTGGCTGCACCCACAGAATGCATGTTGCCATGACTCCAATCATGGTCAACCCGGCATGGGCCAAGAACCTTATTCGCCCATCAAATAATGGACGCTCTTGTCTTCCTCCGGATGGGGCTCATGGCGCCAACTAAGGCATTTCTTCAGAGGAGCATTGCTGAACTCAGAGGCCGATCCAACAGGTCCGCAGCGAGCGCCTTCTATATAAAACCATTCCAAGGCCAGTCTTGGCGCTTCTTAGGGGTTCCGGATGGATATCCGGTCCCGCAATGCGCCATATTTCGCGCCGCCCACTTGATATATGGACCCCTCGTGAGAGCGGGTACAAGGCAGAACAACCTCTTCCACAGCGCGAAGTGGGGCTCGACGCCCAGGAAAAGGTCACAAAGAGCTACATAACCCGCAATATGCAGGATTGAGGCAGGCATGAGGTGATGAAGCTGGAGTCCGTAGAACTCCAGGTGCCTGCGGAGGAATGGATGTACAGGAAATCCGAGCCCCCTTATCAGATAGGGGACGAAGCATACCCGCTCCCCTTTGTTGGGATTTGGGGTAACCTCCGCTTGCTTCCCACCTTTGTAGGTGGCCAGCCCGGCTCGAACCGGAACCATGAAGGCCGGAGGGAGATATCCCCCCACTTGGAGCTTCACCAGCTCGTTGTGCGGAACATAGCATCTCCTCCAATCTCCTGGCAAAGGGCCGGGAGAGCGAGAAGAGGAGCCACGTTGACGGTCCATGATGGAATGGATTCTTGGTCGAAAGCGCTCCGATGAGTATTTGCGAGAGGAAGATGGTGATTTGGATCTGGATTCTTGCCTCCCTTATAGGCAGATTATTCGCACAACTAGGGGGTAAAACATAAAAGAAACCCTGGCTTTTCACGTTTGCGCGACGCGTGGAAGAAGGCCATTATTGGGCGTGGAAGCCAAGACGCGCAACATTGATGAGGAAGCTGGACACTGTTCGGCAGGTACGTAGAACTTGAAGGAGAACCCGCCTTGCAACGCCGAAGACTACACGCATGCTGGACTTATCGTCATTGAAGCCTGGTTCGGGGGCTACTGAGGGAGTCCCGGATTAGGGGGTGTCCGGATGGCCGGACTATCATCATCGGCCGGACTCCAAGACTATGAAGATACAAGATTGAAGACTTCGCCCCGTGTCCGGATGGGACTTTCCTTGGCGTGGAAGGCAAGCTTGGCGATACGGATATGTAGATCTCCTACCATTGTAACCGACTCTATGTAACCCTAGCCCTCTCCGGTGTCTATATAAACCGGATGGCTCTAGTCCGTAGGACAGAACAACAACCCTTACAATCATACCATAGGCTAGCTTCTAGGGTTTAGCCTCCTTGATTTCGTGGTAGATCCACTCTTGTAAACATCCACAATATCAATATCAATCAAGCGGGACGAGGGTTTTACCTCCATCAAGAGGGCCCGAACACTGGGTAAAACATCGTGTCCCTTGTCTCCTGTTACCATCCGCCTAGACGCACAGTTCGGGACCCCCTACCCGAGATCCGCCGGTTTTGACACCGACACCCACCATGTATGAATTGGGGAGGGAGTCGATTTCAGCCGAGGAGACACTGTGTTTTGGCGCCCACCATGTATGAATCCGGGTGAGAAAAGGTTATGTCACGTTTGAGTGAAATTACAAACCTACCCCTATCAATACCTATCGAAATCGAGCCGATAGGCTTTGCGTGGCAGGGATAGGCAGTAATTTCCATCTCGCAGATTTTGGTTTCGGGCGGTTACTGCGACTTTCCCCACTTCGTTCAAATTTTTGCAGAGCAAGAGTGCACGTTTACCATGCCAACTCAATTCGAATCCAATTTGTATTCCATTTTTATTCGAGCAGGATCCATTTTCGATTGGAATAAAATTTTATATACATCATTTATATATATATATATATATATATATATATATATATATATATATATATATATATATATATATATATATACTTTCAAAAGTGCAACACCCTTTATACATAAATATGGTTTACAAATGGCATGATCTCAGATTCATAAGGCTGTATCCATCTTAATTTGGATTTTCAAATATTTGAAACCACTTTATGTTGAAATCCAATGTATGCATTCCTCGCTAACTGTCTCCAATTAATGTGTGTTTCATGCGGGTTTTTATTTATTTACTTCTCAAACATGTATAATGTGTTTCACACACGCAACATATAGTGTAATCCCGTTTAGACATTAATTGCATATAAACCATGCATTGTCTCTAATTAAAGAATCTATGGATCACTAATTTTGATAAACTATATAACATTACACGTGTCCCCAAATTCAAATGAATAAGCATGTTTGATACACCAATTTGCGTTATGATATTATCGCTGTCATGATCTCCAGTTTAAATATTTGAATCCCCTTTAATACAGATATTCGTCTGATATAGCTATCACTCATGCTTATATAGGAGTATCTCTCTAGACCTATATGCGTTCATCGTCTCTCGGGTATCTCTTGTGCTACCTGTATGTCGACAATGATCTTTTATCTTCGTAACACACTAACGACACTCTCTACCTCGACCTCCATAACTCTATCTCTCTCTAAGTATATCTCGCTCCCTGCTATGTGTCTCTAACTATGATTCTCCATGTGAAATGTCTTTCTCTCACACAAATACAAACTTCGTCTCCCGGGGTCTCATTTCTGTCTACTATTCCCCTGTGTGCCACTCGCACACACCCTCTCACACGGAGATGTCTTTTCTCCTTAGGTATGAGAAGCTACGACTCTTCCTCTTAAATATCTCTTTCTCACACACAAACACAAACTCTGTCTCCCAGGGTATCATATCTCTCCACCATTCTCTTGTATGTCACTCAGACACACTCTCTTTCCCTATAGATATCTTGTGTTCCCTCATATGTCTCTCTAGCTATCACTCTCGTTGTGAAATATCTTTCTCTCTCGCAGACACAAAACTCCGTCTCTCGGGATCTCATTTCTCTCCGATATTTGTTTGTATGTGAGTCACATGCACCCTTTCTCCATCTCTCTCACACCCACACACATAACTCAACCTTCTGATTCACTCGACTCCTATCTCTAACGCACACTAGCTAGCATCTTTATCTTTCTGTTTATCTGTTTCTCCATCAACCTTCTTTCTTGCCCTCACTCTTGCTTCCTATCACGCACACTATGTATGTTTCTCTCTACATGCAGTCAAGTGCCCTCTTTTTATCTTTCCGTCGCACACACATAACTTCACCCTCTGAACCACCCGGCGGTCATCTCCAACACTCAAACTAGCCGATGTCCCTCTAGCTAGCATTTCCATCTCTGTATATATCTGTAGTTTCTCCGTCAACATTTCTTTCTCGCACGCACTCTTGCTTCCTATCACCCACACTATATATGTCTCTCCATACATGCATTTATAGTTTGATCTCTTTTGCATAATCGTTGTGTCTCACTCCCTCTGCTCGCCATAGATGCATGCTCCAGCCCATGCCACTATCTCTTAAAGACAAAAACACATGCTCAATTGTCGGGCCTTCTTCCCCGCACTCTCACATGCATGCATATTGTCATACCGATCCGTCTCTCCCATGCCGTTGATCTTATGACTTATGTCTTCTTTATTTTATCTCGATCATGCGCGCGCGCACACACACACACGTCCACGTACACATGTATACCTCTCGCACATGCACGTTCAAGGTCTCTATGTCTCCATACGTAGTTAATTACCCTCAACCCTAACACCACATCGAATCGTTCTCTTCTTGTGTGCACATAACTTCCGTTTGGATAGGTAAAACACACACTCACACTTAACAATCTCCTTCTAGCTAACCCCTCTCACTCTTCCCCTTATATCCCCGAAACTAATAAGACCATCCCTTCGTTTACTTACCGCCTACATGTACCACCGATATATAGTAGTCTTCCTCGACGTCTCTCGAACAAACACGTTCTCTCGATGTCGACTCCTCTCACGCGCACACACCTTCTCTTCCCTCTCTACGAGCCTCTTCTCTCTCGCACCCCATCGTTTGTGGCCTCTGCCATACACATCACCTCTCTATGATGAAGCCACACACACTTAAATTACATCCGCCATCGAGGACCCCGCGTCACACACACACACACACTCACACCCACCCACCCCCCACACACACACACACACGCACCCCCCACCCCCACGCCCCCACACACACTAAGACTCCATCACACACACACACACACATACACGCACCCACCCACCCCCCAGACACACAGGCACACACTAAGACTCCATCTCACACACACATGCTCTAGGAGGATAATTTGTTCCTACCACCCATCGTCCAACCTTACCCGTATGATAAACAATCACCTTAATTTACTTGTATAACATGGACAAATTCCACTTTACTTTAGTAGTTAGCAAACTTATCATCTCTACTCTTATAAAAAACCGAGTTGGTGATGATGGTGTGCCTGCCATCTTGTAATATAGACCGTCTGATCTATATCTGACGGATAGAAAGCAAACTATGATAATTTTACAAAAGATACCCGCACTTCTCTCCACATCCTTATCTCCCACAACCTCTTTGCTGAGCAATTAAAAAAGGAAGTCTCTGGAACAATCTAGCATGGTGGCCGCTGCCGCCTGCCAGCGCCGTCCATCCCCATGCCTCCGCCCAGTCCGAACCAGCCACCACCACGCTCCACTCCTCCTCACCTTATCTCCCATCTTTCATTTTCTCGATGAAATTCTCGAGATACCAGTTTTCCGATAAAATTCTCGAGATATCATTAGTTTTTACACATGGGATTACTCCTGCATGGGTCAATCGCAACAGGTGTTTTGTAAAAAAAATGCATATTGATGTTCCGTGCAATGCACGAGCATCTTGCTTGTAATTATATAACGCAAATCACGAGCAGGAAGTGACATTTTTTTACACAACCACGTTAACATGGCCACGTAAATCACTAGCTAAAGCGTAATACCATTATAGTTATATCCCGATGCCAAAGGTTGAGTACATGTCCGAAGAGTAGAGTCGCACACACGCACTCTGTCTCTCAGAATCTCACACACACACACCAGTTACGTGACACCCACCACTACAAAAAAAAACACTTCCGTGATGATACGTGTTTGTCACAGTAGGTCATGTTTTCTGTCATGCATGTACATCCATGACAAATTTATGACAGAATCAAGATAGTCATACATGTTTGTCAGAGAAGTGTTCCATGACATTACCAAAATTATCATCACGTAGTGTCCACTTCCATGACGATAAATCGCGTCATAGAAGTGCTTTCGTCAAGGGTGACCGACACGTGGCATCCACCGTAACGGAACACCGTTAAGCTATCGGGTCCGGTTTTGGATCCGATAACTCGTTATCAGCCCGACCAATGTTGATTTCCACGTGTAAAATCATCATTGGTCGGAGGAAACACGGTCGGCTCACCGCTGGGACAGATGTCATCCACTCATTGGACCCAAAGCGCCTATGATACGCCGACACGCGTGGCATGGCCCAACAGAGGCCCATTCACGTGAAAAGGCCGCCCGCTTGACTTGGTCAAAAGGTGGCGGGCCGGCCCATGGCAAGCCTGTTAATGACCTGTTTGCATATAGCCCATTTACAGCCCACTAACCCAAGGCCCGTTTACGGCCTATCCGAATTAGGCCCGATGGCGTCTTCGGGCGCCCAATATAATTCCAGCCGTTTAACTTCCGCCCATGTATGGCCCATGACGCGTCTTTGGCCCATATGAGGCCCTTAGTAAACCTCGCCCATTAACGGCCCGTGGTAAACCGCCCGTAATGAACAAAGGTATCACTTTATACCCATTAACAGCCCATTATTCCGTTAATGCTTCCAGCCCATGTTATCTTTCGGCCTTATCATGGCCCATTTATTCTTGGGCTCATTTCGGCATTCTTTTACTTTCGGTCATTATCGCTTTTCGCTTGTGGGCCAAATTCAGCCCGTGGTTACTGATCGGCCCGCTTATGGCCCATTAATACGCTAATGTTTTCATAGCGTCATCAAATACGGCCGATTAACGACAGCCCGTTATGGTCGGCCCATGAACAGACGATTTCAACTCTAGCCCATTTATGGCCATAATGTGGTCTGTTATTGGCCCATGTTTGGCCAACCGATCATACGACCCATAGAAGGCCCATTGATGATACGGCCCGTAGAAGGCCCATTGTGTCTATGCACCATAGAAGGCCCATTGTTTCTACGGCCCTTAGAAGGCCCATTGTTTCTACGGCCCGTAGGAGGCCCATGTTAACTACAGTAAATATGTAGCCCATTGTTAATGTGGCCTAGTTTCTGAAAAATAGGTTATTGCGGCCACTAGCAAACCGCGGAAAAAGAACTACACTAACTACAAGAAAACAAATAAACAAGACAATAAGGAAATAAATAAGCAAGCAGCTTAAGGCTATCACGGCTATTACACATATTACATCCACTAGGCATCAAAGTTTGCCACAAGTGCAAATATAGGGAACAAAGCAGCATATAAACGCCGCAGTAAAACAAGTCCAGAATTGAAACCACTACAGAAGAGCTCAAGAAACAATATCCTGGGTACCCATAATGCTGCTTAGCAAGCTTATTAACTTTCTCTTGTTTGGCGCTTAAATCCTCCGGTAACTTGTCGCAGTTGCACGTAAAGTATGCATCTGAATTCTGCATGGACTTCCTCGGTCCTTTGGCTTCTGTCGTCGATAACATCCGATTGATGTCTTTCAACTTGAAGTTGAGACTCAAGAAGGCTTAACTTATTCAGCAAAGAAGTTCAAGAGCTGGTGCCAGCAGAGTAGCCAAGCTTTCGAACACTACATCAAGACAGGATTTTGGGGTTGTCTCGGTGTCTTCAATATAGTTTTTATCAGCTTTCTTGGAGAACAACAGGGATGTCTCACTATCTTGAACCTTATCTGCATTACTTCCTTTACCATTGCATAACGGGGTACTCTTCTCCAATATTTTATCCGCGTTCTAAAAGAGAAACAAACAAACACATCACAGGTTTACAATGTAGTATATGAAACTCATTTTGGTAAACCAGTTCAGTAGTAAGGTGGACAGGATAACAACATGAAACAAACATATATCTATGTAGTATGGTCACTGTATGGTCTATATCATTCTAGTTTATGTTGCCAAATCAAGATAGATACAGTTCAAATCATATCTATTTAAGACAAAGCAGCATAGACATAATATAAGTGTGGGAAACTACAGAGCAATAACAACACTTGTAATGTGCATGGCATGAGAACATAACTGTTTATTCAATTGAAACTGAAATCAACATAGAGCAAGTTACAATAGCAAACACGTTAAAGAAACAGGTTTAAAACATACCTGTTGCACCATTGGAGTTTCAATTGCATCCTTCAAATTTGAAATTAGTTTGTATGAGTAAATACAATGATGCAAGAGCAAAGTAGTATGAACCATAACTATGGAACCTGACCTGAGAACAATTCTTCTTCTGCTTTAAGTGTTGACTTGGGGTTCGGAGTGGTGGTCCTCGTGCTTTGGGCACTGCAGTTGCCTTACTAACTGATCGTGTTTGGGTGCTCTGTGGTGGAGACGGTGCTGTGTCAACGGAACCGGGTTACTATCTGCTGGGGTTGGGGTTAGAAGGGTGTAGCTGGTTCTCCGTCCAACTGGGTAGGGGTACAATCTGCGTGAGTCTGGGTTATGTGTGGTGGGGCTGGTTCTTGGGCAAGTACAACTGTGGTTCTATCTCCATCGACAGGTAGCACGATCTTTTCTAAAGACCGTGTTTTTACTCCCACAGATACTGCCATCACCCCCTGAGGGAGTTCCGGACTAGGGGGTGTCCGGATAGCCGAACTATCATCATCGGCCGGACTCCAAGACTATGAAGATACAAGATTGAAGACTTCGTCCCGTGTCCGGATGGGACTTTCCTTGGCGTGGAAGCAAGCTTGGCGATACGGATATGTAGATCTCCTACCTTTGTAACCGACTTTGTGTAACCCTAGCCCTCTCCGGTGCCTATATAAACCGGACGGCTGTAGTCCATAGGACGAACAACAATCATACCATAGGCTAGCTTCTAGGGTTTAGCCTCTTTGATCTCGTGGTAGATCCACTCTTGTAACACACATCATCAATATTAATCAAGGACGTAGGGTTTTACCTCCATCAAGAGGGCCCAAACCTGGGTAAAACATCGTGTCCCTTGTCTCCTGTTCCATCCGCCTAGACGCATAGTTCGGGACCCCCTACCCGAGATCCGCCGGTTTTGACACCGACATTGGTGCTTTCATTGAGAGTTCCTTCCGCGCCGCCACCATCGGGAAGGATGCCTTTTCCGTCTTTAAAGACGGCGCCGTAAATCAAGGGAGCTTTGGACGCCGGCGGACTATCCGCAAGGCGGTTTCTCATGACCGCTGTTCGCCACCGCCCCGACAATGACCTCTCAAGTCATTAAAAGCGATCTTCACGTCAGCTCGGAATTCGCCGAGCAGCTAGATACGATTGAGCTCTCCTCCGTAAATGAGCTCTTGGATCGCATCGCCACCCTGGGATTCGCTACCGACTACGATAATATTGGGCTTAAAACCGATCTGAGAGAAATTAACTCTCCCGAGGTTACCCACCACGTTGTCGTGGTAGAGGAACAATGCGGCGACTCTTCTTCTATGTTAAAATCCAACTATGTCCGATTCCGATCCTCCATGCCGGATTCCGCGGAGGGACGGACGCTAATCAAATCTCGAATCTAAAGTCGCATCGGACCAGATTTGTTGGAAAGCGCCAAGAAACCAAGCTCCGAACTGAAGCTCCTTGGCCTTTGAGCCTCGGACCGGGCGGGTACCGAACTTAATTCCACCCACCCACCCAAACATAAGCTATCTATCTCAACACGGCAAGAGCCCGGCGAAACAAGACATCATTATGGGCGATTCCTCCCGGTTATGAACAGGATAAAGGACTGCCGTGAAGAAAGCGCGATTTCAATCTTACGCAACAATTGCACGGACAAGGGAATCATAAACGCCATCATCGTCACAAAGTTTCACGCCTCGCCGACCTAGCGACCATCGTACAAAAAAATATCGCGATGGAGAGTGCCCGAAAACCAAACTAGGTTTTGGGACAATCCGCCCCGAATACAAACCCAGTCCAAAATAAAAGGGTGCTTCATACTCAAGCACCGGGTTAAAAACCAAAAGCAAAACCCCTAGGGGTACGGAACCGTCATCGAGGGATGGCTCAACGGACCTGCAAAATCCACAAGACGGAGGGCGCCACTCCAACACACAGCCTTCGGCGTGTTGGATACTACGGCAGTGGCCAAAAGTGGCGAGGCTTTTAGCCCCGGCAACCAACCCAGCAGAGACAAAGACGGTATTAACAGTCTTCGAGACTTTCGTGATCAAATAACATGCGGAAACGAACAATCCGCAGCCTCGCCAAGTCTACCAAGTAGCAACAACAAATCCATGGAGCGACACGGCTATCACCTTCAACGCCAAATGATTTAACCTAAATTCAACAACTAGAGCACCAGCCGCATTGGTCCTCAGTCCGATAGTGGACGGTTTCCGTCTTACTAAGGTACTCATGGATGGCGGCAGCGGATTAAACCTCATATATGAGGAAACCCTTCAAAAAATGGAAATTGACTGGAGCCGCATTGAGCGAAGCAGCACAACCTTCAGAGGGATAATCCCTAGTCGAGAAGTACGCTGCACAGGGAAAATCACACTAGATGTAGTGCTCGGCTCACCGGACAATTACAGGTCCGAGGAGGTCACGTTCCAAGTGGCCCCATTCGGCAGCGGATATCACGCTTTGTTAGGGCGAGAGGCATTCACAATCTTCCAAGCTATACCCCACTATGGGTACATGAAGCTCAAAATGCCCGGACCCAATGGGATAATCACTCGCCAAGATGATCCAGATACAGCACTCCGCTGAAAATAAGACAGCCAAGACCGCCCTAGAGGCATTGTCCAAGCCCTAGCGACAGAGGAACTAACTACGCTGCACTCCACGGCGGATAGGGACGATGTGATACTCGATAAGAGGTCCAAGTCCACCTCTTTTAAACCAGCAGCATTTAAATAGTCAAATTTCAGGTCCATCCAACGGACCCCACAAAGACGGCCTCCATTGGGGCACAATTAAGTCCTGATGTCGAAGCCGCACTACGAGAATTCCTTCGCGAAAATTGGGACATTTTTGCCTGGCACCCTTCAGACATGCCAGGAATCCCACGCAGGCTGGCAGAGCACAGCCTAAATATCCTAAAAGGATTCAAGCCAGTCAAACAAGCTCTCCGGCGATTTTCCGAACCCAAAAGACAGGCAATGGGAGAGGAGCTAGCCAAACTCTTAGAAGCCAGATTCATTAGAGATATAAAACATCCGGACTGGCTAGCCAATCTAGTAATGGTACCAAAAAAGGACAAATCCTGGCGCCTCTGCGTCGATTTTAAAGACCTTAACAAGGCCTGTCCAAAGGACCCTTTCCCCCTCCCTCGCATCGACCAAATCATCGATGTTACCGTAGGGCATGATTCATTGTGCTTCCTCGACGCATACTCCGGATACCATCAAATCAATGGCGGAGAAAGATCAGGCCGCAATGGCATTCATTACTCCATATGGGCCATTCTGCTTCAACACAATGCCCTTCGACTCAAAAACGCCGGCGCAATATATCAGCGCATGATTCAAACATGTCCGCTACCCAGATAGGCAAAACAGAGAGGCATACGAGACGATGTGGTCGCCAAGACCAAACACGCCGGAACTCTAGTAGAAGACTTGAGGGTGACGTTCGACAACCTCCGAGCATATGACATAAAGCTCAATCCGAAAATGCGTCTTGGCGCATCAGCCGGAAAGCTCTTGGGCTTCATTGTATCCGTAGAGGAATTGAAGCAAACCCGCCAAAATCCGAGCTCTGTCACAATTGGATATTCCAAAAGACCTCAAGCAGATACAAAACTAACCGGATGCATAGCGGCCTTAAGTCGCTTCATCTCCCGCTTGGGAGAAAAGGCTCGCCCCTCCGCCTCCTCCTCCAAGACGAACATTTCGAATGGACGGATGCTGCCACACCGACTCGAAGAAATAAGGGCCATCTTCGCAACAAATACGGTTACGCCGCTACCAACCTGGGCGAACCTATGTTATTATATATCGCAGCAACACATCAAGTTGTCGGCAGCGGTACTCGTCATTGAACGAGAAGCGAAGGGCACAGATTCCCTCTTCAAAAACTAGTGTACTACGATCCACCGTTCTAACTCCATGCAAATCAGTAACGCCTCGATGCGGCTATATCTCCCACGTGTGAAGCACGACTTAGAGGCATAACCACATTGAAAGCAATGTCGCAAGTGAGGTAATCTTCACACAACCCATGTAATACATAAGGAAAGAGATACATAGTTGGCTTACAATCGCCACTTCACACAATACATGAGTAAAGCATTACATCATACAGATACAATCAAGGTCCGACTACGGAACCAAAATAAAAGAAGACTACCCCAAATGCTACACAGATCCCCGATCGTCCCAACTGGCTCCACTCTTGATCAACTGAAACGAAACAACACAATGAACAAGATCTCCATCGAGCTACTCCTTGAGCTCAAAAGGCCACCTGCACGGTTTCATCGGCACCTGCAAACTGGTTTTGAAGTATCGTGAGTCACGGGGACTCAGCAATCTCACACCCGCGAGATCAAGACTATTTAAGCTTAAATGTAGGACAGGGTAGTGAGGTGGAGCTGCAGCAAGTTTACTAGCATATATGGTGGCTAACATACGCAAAAGAGAGCGAGAAGAGAAGCAAAGCACGGTCGAACAACTATGATCAAGAAGTGATCCTGAAACTACTTACGCCAAGCATAACTCCAACACCGTGTTCACTTCCCGGACCGCCGAGAAGAGACCATCACGGTTACACACGCTGTTGATGTATTTTAATTAAGATCAACTTCGGTTTTCTACAACCGACATTAACAAATTCCCATCTGCCTCATAACTGCGGGCACGGCTTTGAAAGATAATACCTCGCAGGGTGTCCCAACTTAGCCCATGATAAGCTCTCACGGTCAACGAAGGATATTCCTTCTACCGGAAGACCCGATCGACTCGAATCCCGGACTACAAGACATCTCGACAATGGTAAAACAAGACCAGCAAGACCACCCATTGTGCCGACAAATCCCGATAGGAGCTGCACATATCTCGTTCTAGCTAAGCGCACAGTACCGACGTAATCCAAGTTGCCAAGGAATGGTCCCAGACGGTGAAGTTTAGTTTGGACCAACACTCGAGAGAGCACCGCCCGGGGTAAAATAAAGATGACCCTTGAGTCTGCAGAACCCAAGGGAAAAAGGCTTAGGTGGCAAATGGTAAAACCAAGGTTGGGCCTTCTTTGGAGGAGTCTTATTCAAAGCGAACTGTCAAGGGGTCCCATAAATCACCCAACCGTAAGGAACGCAAAATCAAGGAACATAACACCGTATGACGGAAACTAGGGCGACAAGAGTGGAACAAAACACCAGGCATAAGGCCGAGTCTTCCACCCTTTACCAAATATATAGATGCATTAATTAAATAAGATATATTGTGAAATCCCAACAAGTAAACATGTTCCAACATGGAACAACATCTCCATGTTCCAACAAGGAACAAACTTCATCTTCACCTGCAACTAACAACGCTATAAGAGGGGCTGAGCAAAGCGGTAACATAGCCAAACAACGGTTTGCTAGGAAAGGATGGTTAGGGGCTTGACATGGCAATATGGGAGGCATGATAAGCAAGTGATAGGCATCATAGCATAGGCATAGCAAAAGAGCGAGCATCTAGCAAGCAAAGATAGAAGTGATTTCGAGGGTATGGTCATCTTGCCTGAAATCCCGCAAGGAAGAAGAACGAGTCCATGAAGAAGACAAACAGACGAAGTCGAACGAATCCTCACAACTCTGGAACGAAACCGAAGCTAACGAGAGAAGCAAACCGGAAAGAAGCAAACAACATAGTAAACAACCATCACATAAACATGGCATGATGCGCAAACAAGTATGATGCATGTCCGTTTTAAATAGCATGGCATGGCAATATGCACAAACAAAACTACAAGTTAAATGGAGCCCAATATGCAACGAGTTGCATATTGACGAAACACCACATCAATTATTTAGTTCACTCCCGATTAGGTACTCAACAATATTAAATATTGGTTAACATGGCAAGAGGGGAAGCATAACAAAACTATACCATCTAAGCAATTTAAATGGGGCCGGATATAAAAAACAACAAATCCGGTAAATCCCCATATGCATTAAGCAAATTAATGGAAACAACAAATATAAACATTTTAAATGTTGTAATTATGATGTGGATGACATGTGCAAGTTATATGCAATTTTATGAAAATGTTGACATCTAATATGATAGGGAGCATTTGGTCACCATGGCGGAACAAAAGGGGTGCCACGGCAACGATAACAAAAATGGTGCCACGGCAACATTCCGGTTCCGATAACTCGATTGAGATGCCGGTGCAAAGGAAAGTGCGGATGTGCAGAACATGCAAAAGATGGTGGGGTGCTCCCGACTACCGGATGTCCCACATGACGGTGGCATGGCAAACGAGGAGGAACGCGCAAGGAACAACTCGGACACGGTTTGAACATGAGTATCTCATACAACATGCATTCATTCGCGGGTGTCATCTCGGGGTTATACCTTCGAAGCGTGCATTTTCGAGGCGGTTTACAAATGTCAAGGGAAGTAGTCGTTCACGGTATGTAGGGGAAGTAGTCGTTCTCGCGACGGTAGTGGTTCACGTTTCGTAGTCGTACATGTCGGCGGTAGTGGAAGTAGGGGTACACGGCGACGGAAGTTGTACACGGATCTTCGGTGATGGTAGTGGTACACGGTCGTAGAGGAACTTGGCGAATCTGCGTAGTCATACACGTTCAAGAAGAAACTTATGCGGCGTCGTGGAACTTGGCGCATCCAAAGGGTACTTGACGATCCGAGGTCTCCGCCGTAGTGGTACTTGTTGTTACATGTAGTCGAACTTGAGGTGCTCTGGCGCCGAACTTGCGGCGTTGGACAGAACAATGGCGAGGTTCAGCAGCTACCCCACGTCCATGACGAAAAACGAAGCACGGGCAGGGAGTCGAAGCAGCAAGCAGGGGCGTGATGCAGGAGCGACGGCCGCGGGACGGAGGTGGAGGCCCGGCGAGGTCGGCGGCTTAGGCCTCCATGGGCGGCATGGACGAAGTGGCCGGCATCGGCCTTGGCTCGAAGCAGGGGAGGCGCGGCCATGGCAGGGCCTGACGAATCCGGACAGGGCGGCGCTTGATGACGGAGGGTGACGCGAGGCAGGGGGCGCCGGAGCAGGGCAACCGCGGGAGGCCGAGGCCGGCGGAGGTGCGGAGGCGGCGTGGCCATGGACGACGGCGAGGAGGGTTGAGGGCGGCGGCGCTCGCGCGCAGAGGCGACGGGGAGAAGGGCGACGAGGGGAACACGAGCGAGGCGCGAGGAGGAGCTACAGAGGAGCGGCTGGAGATGGTGGTGGAGGCGAGATCCGGGCGCAGGGTTCCGTTCCCGGCGCCGGAATGGAGGGGGCGCACCGGCGACGAGAGGACGGCGGCTTGACGCGGCTATGGCAGGGAGGCGAGCGAGGAGGAGGCAGAAGGGATCGGGCGAGGCGCTCCTCTCGTGCATGGTGACGGCGCGAGGGAGGAGACGAGGGAGAGTGGGGGATCGGGCTAGGGTTTACGAGGGGGTTAGGTGGGCTGGTGGAGGCCAATGGCTGAGCTCAGGGATGTGCGGCCTGGTTGGTCGTGCCCAAGAGGCCGACGGGTGCAGGCTACTCTCTCTCTCTCACTAATCCCCCACTTCTCTTTTATTTACCAAAAGAAGTAAATAGCAAAGAAAGAAAAGTGAGATAAAGAAAGGGTTGGAGAAATAATTTGAGCATGGGGTTAATTTTTCCGGACTCATAAAAATGAGCTTGATCCAAGAAAAATAGAAGTGGGCATGACCGAAAGATTTAAATTCAAACTCATTCGTATTAAATTCAAATGGGTTTGAACTAGGACTAGGTTTTTGAAGTGTCAAAAAATGTTGAGATTTTTGGTGGAGCTCCGAAAAATGACGAAATAATTTATGGGCAAGGTTGGAGACCAAGAATTAAGATAACAAAGGCATTGGGATTTATTTGCAAGTGTGTTATGGTGATTTCCAAATAACTGGAATAATTTTATTATAGCTCCCTAATAATATTGAGAGGCTTTAATATGTTATAAAGAGAAATCACAAGTGAATTCCCTCGATTTAAATGGATCAAAGATCCATGCCATTTATTTAGTTGAGTTGCAAAAGATTTATGAGATGATGGCATGATGACATGATGCAATGCAAAAAATAAAATAGCAGGCACAAAAAAAACACACGGCGAAACCCGGAATATATGGAAGTCTTCTGAAGCATCGGTCTTGGGGCGTTACAACACTCCACCACTACGAGAGGATCTCATCCCGAGATCTAGGATGGCACCGGATAGAAAAACGGAAGAAGAAAGAGGTAAAACTAAGTTGCTTCTTTGACAAAAGAGTGAAACCAACGAACCTTGAGAGGTTGAACAAAATGAAAGAAAGAAAACAACAAAGATGAACAAAGTTGAAAACACTCTGTTAGAAAAGAGGAACATGGGATACGACGAGAACAAAGAGGTTAGGGGACAAGGTAGATTTTGAAGCCACTCCGGTTAAAACAAGATAGAGAAGGAGTAAGAATGATATAATTTGGACAGCACTCCGACTGAAAATGGAAGGAATTAGAATCATGAACTTGGCAAAATGAAAGCACCTGGATGAGACTCCGGTTAAAAGAGGAACGATAGACACAACACTCCGGTTAAATCGATAAGCAAGGAAAAGGACATGGTCTTGACAAAACAAGATGATGGGTCGAAGAGAGCAACATCACAATGCCTCCGGAAGAAAAATTGAAGATAGATCATTGGAATAAAGGAATGGAGAAGAAAATGACAACTTCTACCACAAATGAGTTTGAAAGAAACATCCTTACGAAGTAGGATTGAACGGAGTTGTTTGAAAAACAACAACGGTAAGAATAAGCTTGTAGTGGGCTTATGAAAACATCTCAAAATTATGAGGTGAGCTTCTGCTACCAACGGAAACAATTGATTGGATTGAGAGCAACACGGAGATGAAAACTTCTTTCATTGAGAGGATAGGAGGAAAACTTGGATCATTGATAAGCACCATAATTAGCAACAATCCTTAGGGAAAGCTTTAGGTGAAATATAGCCCAAGATAACTCCAATGAAGAGATTGATGGATTTAAAATACCTCATTCTTGACAACATGTGAATCATGAAGCATGAAGGGAAATTGTCAAGAATGACATAGCACCACCTCAAAAGATAAGATAGAAAGAATTGCACCTCGGAATGCAAGATGAAGAATGCTTGAACTCCTCAAGACAAAACATGTGTTGAGCACCATGTTTATTTTGAAGTATGGCTTGACGGATCTTAACTTCGAGAGAAATCTTGAAGAACAATTGAAGAATGAAAAGAATCCTTGACGAACCACCATGTATAGAGCCTTCATGAAGAACTCCGTTAAACAAAAGGGTGATAGAAAGAAAGAGAAGTTGAAAACACAAGGTGAAGCCTTGCAATGATTTAGATGGAGCTTTGAAATGATATAACCGAGAAAACTTGGAACTCCGGAAAGAAAGATGAACAAATGAAATCGAGAATTACTTCATCATGAACAATCTCCGAAAGAAGGAATTAATCACTTGGATGAAACAAGAACAAGAATTATGTTATGCGTATCGTTCACCAATTTAAATTGATGTCAAGCAATGGATTTGGCATACTACTTATTCTCATTGAAAAATGATTACAGATAGAGATATAGCGCAAACTTGAGAAGGTATTGATGGAACCACCGGTGGGATTTGGAAACAACAAATGAATTGATATGATAATGAAGGAAGTGAAATCTTGAACGAACCACCGTAAGAATTGAAAATGAATGTAGCAAAGGCACAATTCACCGTGAAGAATTAGAAAACGAATAAAGATGCTTGACAGGATTTAGATACATTAGAACAAAGAGATCATGAACTGATTAGAGGATATTTCGACGAGGCACCGATGAGATTTGGAAAACAAGAGTTGAACGCTTGAATGAATAATTCTGAGATGATGGGCTCCGGAGAATCAAACTGAAAAGACTCCTGAAATGCTCCGGATGGGTGAAAGGAATTCTCACAATCAAAACAATTATGAGGATGGCACGAAGCTAGAACCATGAATCTTGAAGAGAATGGAGCAAGATTAAAGAGAAACTCTTCTTCGGTCTTCAAAATTCGAGAATGACGACGAGAAACACCACCATGAATTGTTGAGGCACTCCGGAATGAAAATTAGGAAGGTTGAACCAACGATGAAAAAAAATTTGAAAGATCTTGGAGAAAGACATTTGACTGATGATAATTCATTCTTACGTCAAACTTCGAAAAGAATTTGGGAATAGCTCCGGATAAATTAGAAGAGTCAGGTAAGATCCTGGGAAAAGACCTGTGGGTTAGGGCCCACTCAAAAGAACCACCGTTGAATGATTGTTTGAAAAGAGAGATTGCACCGGTTGAATTAAATGGCTTGAATGAGATAACAATCTCGAAATAACTTGAACGGATTTAAGAATGGAAACACGAATCTTCTGAGATATCTTCATCACTCCCAACCAAATGAATAGCGAGAAGTGAATGATTAAGAGGTGCACCGGCGTGAGAAAACATTTGAAACAAGGAAAGATATGATCGACAAAGCTTGAATTGATTCCACCGGGGAAGATAAGAGAACAAAGGATGATAAACTTGGAGCTTCCTTTAGCATCTTCATGAGAATCACCGGATAAGAGCATTGAGGAAAAGAATGAAGAGACTTCACATCCATACGATGGATATTTGATTAAGAAATCTGAGTCCTTGAAGAAAAGGGTGGGAGGGTGGAAAACAAAAACAACTTGGGTCGGATGAAACGAACACCGTTGAGAAAAAATCTTAGAATTGATCTTGCGAATGTTGCAATGATCGGATTTACTTGGAGAGAAGCACACGGTTGGAAAGGATTGAAAAGACGACCTTGATGAACAAGAAGGATTAGCATCCACATAGAAATATGAGAACATCGTTTAGAATAAGGTATGGAATCAACACTTGGCATTGAAGCAACTTGAATACCACAAAACGGAACAAAAACAAAGGATTTGGCTTGCAGAATAAGCCGGAACAAATACATATGATAGAGATTTACCCAATCCCATATCATGCATCTGTCGGAAAGATATTCTAGGAGCTACTTGAATTCCCACCTATAAACTCCCAAACTTTCTGGTTATGCAATCTGGTGTTGGGGATACAGGGACACAAAATATATCACCCAAACTAACAATACCTAGATCCAATTGTATCCATCCGTCAACACATAACCAAGAAACCTTCGAAATCGTTTACCTCGACCTTCAAAAGCATCCGTTATACGAGTCATGGCAATACTCTCGAGCTCGCCCAAGATCGGGTTATCGAGGTTATCTCACCAACAACTGCATAAAAGAGATTTTCGATGTCGGCAAAACTCGTATTCCAGAATCGCAACGATAAAATTGTGACAACAACACCTCGGAGCTCAACTCCCCGGACACCGCCACAGCCCCTAAATGTCGAGGCACCAAGAACAATGTTCTCGCCACAAAACCATCGGAACGATTCCAAGATACCCGCGTGATCCTAAAAAAAAAATTTAGTGAAATTTGAGGAGAGAAGAGTCAAAACTTCTACGTCAGGAGACCTCACCAGAGCGACGAAGGGATTGAGGAGTAAAAAGAATCCTACTCTCCGATATATATAATCCTAAGACGCAAAACATTTTTTTCTAGACTCAACAAAGTCAGCGAACAATCAAGCAGGGGGCTCCTAAGTCGGGGATGGCTCTGATTATCAACTTGTAACGCCCTCGATGTGGCTATATCTCCCACGTGTCGAAGCACGACTTAGAGGCATAACCGCATTGAAAGCAATGTCGCAAGTGAGGTAATCTTCACACAACCCATGTAATACATAAGGGAAAGAGATACATAGTTGGCTTACAATCGCCACTTCACACAATACATGAGTAAAGCATTACATCATACAGATACAATCAAGGTCCGACTACGGAACCAAAATAAAAGAAGACTACCCCAAATGCTACACAGATCCCCGATCGTCCCAACTGGGCTCCACTACTGATCAACTGAAACGAAACAACACAATGAACAAGATCTCCATCGAGCTACTCCTTGAGCTCTAAAAGGCCACCTGCACGGTTTCATCGGCACCGCAAACTGGTTTTGAAGTATCTGTGAGTCACGGGACTCAGCAATCTCACACCGCGAGATCAAGACTATTTAAGCTTAAATGTAGGACAGGGTAGCGAGGTGGAGCTGCAGCAAGCGACTAGCATATATGGTGGCTAACATATGCAAAAGAGAGCGAGAAGAGAAGCAAAGCACGGTCGAACAACTATGATCAAGAAGTGATCCTGAAACTACTTACGTCAAGCATAACTCCAACACGTGTTCACTTCCGGACTCGCCGAGAAGAGACCATCACGGTTACACACGCGTTGATGTATTTTAATTAAGATCAACTTCGGTTTTCTACAACCGACATTAACAAATTCCCATCTGCCTCATAACCGCGGGCACGTCTTTCAAAGATAATACCCTGCAGGGGTGTCCCAACTTAGCCCATGATAAGCTCTCACGGTCAACGAAGGATATTCCTTCTACCAAGAAGACCCGATCAGACTCGGAATCCGGACTACAAGACATCTCGACAATGGTAAAACAAGACCAGAAGACCACCACATTGTGCCGACAAATCCCGATAGGAGCTGCACATATCTCGTTCTCGTGGCACACCGGATAAGCTAAGCGTCACAGTACCGACGTAATCCAAGTTGTTAAGGAATGGTCGACACGGTGCTCTAGTTTGGACCAACACTCAGAGGAACACCGCCCGGGGGTAAAATAAAGATGACCCTTGAGTCTGCAGAACCCAAGGGAAAAAGGCTTAGGTGGCAAATGGTAAAACCAAGGTTGGGCCTTCTGGAGGAGTCTTATTCAAAGCGAACTGTCAAGGGGTCCCATAAATCACCCAATCGTAAGGAACGCAAAATCAAGGAACATAACACCGTATGACGGAAACTAGGCGGCAAAGTGGAACAAAACACCTGCATAAGGCCGAGTCTTCCACCCTTTACCAAATATATAGATGCATTAATTAAATAAGATATATTGTGATATCCCAACAAGTAAACATGTTCCAACAAGGAACAACATCTCCATGTTCCAACAAGGAAAAAACTTGATCTTCACCTGCAACTAACAACGCTATAAGAGGGGCTGAGCAAAGCGGTAACACAGCCAAACAACGGTTTGCTAGGAAGGGATGGTTAGGGGCTTGACATGGCAATATGGGAGGCATGATAAGCAAGTGATAGGCATCATAGCATAGGCATAGGAAAAGAGTGAGCATCTAGCAAGCAAAGATAGAAGTGATTTCGAGGGTATGGTCATCTTGCCTGAAATCCCGCAAGGAAGAAGAACGAGTCCATGAAGAAGACAAACGGACGAAGTCGAACGAATCCTCACAACTCCGGAACAAAACCGAAGCTAACGAGAGAAGCAAACCGGAAAGAAGCAAACAACATAGTAAACAACCATCACATAAACATGGCATGATGCGCAAACAAGTATGATGCATGTCCGTTTTAAATAGCATGGCATGGCAATATGCACAAACAAAACTACAAGTTAAATGGAGCCCAATATGCAACGAGTTGCATATTGACGAAACACCACATCAATTATTTAGTTCACTCCCGATTAGGTACTCAACAATATTAAATATTCGTTAACATGGCAAAGGGTGAAGCATAACAAAACTATACCATCTAAGCAATTTAAATGGGGCCGGATATAACAAACAACAAATCCGGTAAATCCCCATATGCATTAAGCAAATTAATGGAAACAACAAATATAAACATTTTAAATGTTGTAATTATGATGTGGATGACATGTGCAAGTTATATGCAATTTTATGAAAATGTTGACATCTAATATGATAGGGAGCATTTGGTCACCATGGCGGAACAAAAGGGGTGCCACGGCAACGATAACGAAAATGGTGCCACGGCAACATTCCGGTTCCGATAACTCGATTGAGATGCCGGTGCAAAGGAAAGTGTGGATGTGCAGAACATGCAAAAGATGGTGGGGTGCTCCCGACTACCGGATGTCCCACATGACGGTGGCATGGCAAACGAGGAGGAACGCGCAGGGAACAACTCGGACACGGTTTGAACATGAGTATCTCATACAACATGCATTCGTTCGCGGGTGTCATCTCGGGGTTATACCTTCGAAGCGTGCATTTTCGAGGCGGTTCACAAATGTCAAGGGAAGTAGTCGTTCACGGTACGTAGGGGAAGTAGTCGTTCTCGCGACGGTAGTGGTTCACGTTTCGTAGTCGTACATGTCGGCGGTAGTGGAAGTAGGGGTACACGGCGACGGTAGTTGTACACGGATCTTCGGTGATGGTAGTGGTACACGGTCGTAGAGGAACTTGGCGAATCTGCGTAGTCATACACGTTCAAGAAGAAACTTATGCGGCGTCGTGGAACTTGGCGCATCCAAAGGGTACTTGACGGATCCGAGGTCTCCGCCGTAGTGGTACTTGTTGTTACATGTAGTCGAACTTGAGGTGCTCTGGCGCCGGACTTGCGGCGTTGGATGTAACAATGGCGAGGTTCAGCAGCTACCCCACGCCCATGACGAAAAACGGCACGGGCAGGGAGTCAAGCAGCAAGCAGGGGCGTGATGCAGGAGCGACGGCCGCGGGACGGAGGTGGAGGCCCGGCAAAGGTCGGTGGCTTAGGCCTCCATGGGAAGCATGGACGAAGTGGCCGGCATCGGCCTTGGCTCGAAGCAGGGGAGGCGCGGCCATGGCAGGGCCTGACGAATCCGGACAGGGCGGCGCTTGATGACGGAGGGTGACGCGAGGCAGGGGGCGCCGGAGCAGGGCAACCGCGGGAGGCCGAGGCCGACGGAGGTGCGGAGGCGGCGTGGCCATGGACGACGGCGAGGAGGGTTGAGGGCGGCGGCGCTCGCGCGCAGAGGCGACGGGGAGAAGGGCGACGAGGGGAACACGAGCGAGGCGCGAGGAGCTGCAGAGGAGCAGCTGGAGATGGTGATGGAGGCGAGATCCGGGCGCGGGGTTCCGTTCCCGGCGCCGGAATGGAGGGGGGCGCACCGGCGACGAGAGGACGGCGGCTTGACGCGGCTATGGCAGGGAGGCGAGCGAGGAGGAGGCAGAAGGGATCAGGCGAGGCGCTCCTCTCGTGCGTGGTGACGGCGCGAGGGAGGAGACGAGGGAGAGTGGGGGATCGGGCTAGGGTTTACGAGGGGGTTAGGTGGGCTGGTGGAGGCCAATGGCTGGGCCTGCGGGATGTGCCGGCCTGGTTGGTCAGCCCAAGAGGCCGACGGTGCAGGCTACCTCTCTCTCTCACTAATCCCCACTTCTCTTTTATTTACCAAAAGCAGTAAATAGCAAAGAAAGAAAAGTGAGATAAAGAAAGGGTTGAGAAATAATTTGAGCATGGGGTTAATTTTTCGGACTCATAAAAATGAGCTTGATCCAAGAAAAATAGAAGTGGGCATGACCGAAAGATTTAAATTCAAACTCATTTGAATTTAATTCAAATGGGTTTGAACTAGGACTAGGTTTTTGAAGTGTCCAAAAATGTTGGGATTTTTGGTGGAGCTCCGAAAAATGACGAAATAATTTATGGGCAAGGTTGGAGACCAAGAATTAAGATAACAAAGGCATTGGGATTTATTTGCAAGTGTGTTATGGTGATTTCCAAATAAATGGAATAATTTTATTATAGCTCCCTAATAATATTGAGAGGCTTTAATATGTTATAAAGTGAAATCACAAGTGAATTCCCTCGATTTAAATGTATCAAAGATCCATGCCATTTATTTAGTTGAGTTGCAAAAGATTTATGAGATGATGGCATGATGACATGATGCAATGCAAAAAATAAAATAGCAGGCACAAAAAAAACACACGGCGAAACCCGGAATATATGGAAGTCTTCTGAAGCATCTGTCTTGGGGCGTTACAACATCCCGGTACCCACATTATCAAAAGATAGCGTATGCGGTGTTCATGGCATCCCGGAAGCTGCGACACTACTTTCAAGAGTGTTCAATAATGGTGGCCTCCGAAGTACCTCTCAACGATATTATAAACAATCGCGACGCAACGGGCAGGATTGCAAAATGGGCTATCGAGCTCTTACCATTTGACATAACCTACAAACCATGGCGAGCTATAAAGTCGCAGGTTCCGCTGACTTCGTCGCCGAATGGACCGAGGTCAACTCCCTAAAGGGTGCAGCGCATCTAACTCGGATCATGCATTTGGCGGATCCAAAATGTTGGCTGGCTTGGGGGGCTGGCGTCGTCTAACGCCCCCAACCGGAGACACAATCCAATACATACTTCAAATAATGTACATGGACTCCAACAACGCAGTCGAACACGAGGCCCTTCTACATGGCCTCCGGATGGCAATTCCATGGGCATTCAACGCCTAGAGGTGCGCGATTCAAACCTCGCAATATCCCAAGTAAATGGAGACTTTCACGCCAAAGATCCAAAATGGCAGCTTACCGCAACGCCGCCCTAAAATGTCAGCTCGGTTCAAGGACTCGAATTCCACCATGTAGCCCGGATAATAACCAGCAGCAGACGTGTTAGCACACATCGGCGCAAACGAGACGCCGCCCTCCTAACATATTCTCGAACGGCTCTTTAAGCCATCCGATATGGGAAGAGGAGTCCAGAAATAATAATCCGAGCCACCTGCATCACCTAACTCGCACCATTCTCGACACAATCGGCGGCTCACCAATGAAATAACACCTTCAGCTCACGAAATAATGGCAGTAATTGCCCCGTGGACAGAACCATTCCTAGCCTACTTAATGCGGCAGGAACTACCCGAAGACCAACATGAGGCCCGCTGCATAGTTCGGCGATCTAAAGCCTACAAGGTCCATGAGGGAGAATTTTATAAGAAAAGCACAACCGGAGTCCTTCAAAGGTGTATCTCCGAAGAGGAAGGACGAAATCTCCTGGCTGAAATTCACGCCGGACTCGGCGGGCACCACGCTGCAGCCCGGGCCCTTGTAGGCAAGGCCTTCCAGACAGGATTTTATTGGCCGACAGCCCGGCAGATGCTCAGACTTAGTCCAACGATGCGTCGGTTGCCGCTCTTTGCTAATCAGAGCCACATGCCACCCACCGCCTCAAAACTATACCCATTACCGGCCGTCATGTCCGGGGCTTGACATGGTTGGATCCCTTAAAGGGGGAACCCACAAGCACAAATACTTATTGGTCATGGTGGACAAATTCACCAAATGGATTGAGGCCAAGCCGGTTATAACGGCAGAATCCGGACTGGTGATAGAATTCATATCTCGGGTAGTACACCGTTTTGGCGCCCCCACAAAGATCATCATCGATAACGGCACGAACTTCACGGCCGACGAGGTTAAACTCGTGCAAAAACATGGGCATCAAGCTCGATTACGCTCAGCCTATCACCCCCAAACTAACGGTCAAGTCGAACGAGCAAATGGTCTAATCATGAGCGCATCAAACCGAGACTAGTGCGGTCCTCAAGGAATCTAACACGACCGGGTAGAAGAGCTCGACTCCATACTGGGGCTGCGGACCACGCCAAACCGAACTCATCGGATTCACACCATTTTTCATGGTATACGGCATGAGGCAGTTCGCCTGCGATATAATTCATGACTCACCTCGTAGCGCATGTACGAAGAAAGAGAAGCCGAGTTGGATCGGCAGGACAGTTTGGACGCCTTAGAGGAGGAGCGGACGTGGCAAAGGCTCGCTCCGCATTTTATCGCAGCAGGCTCAAGATATCAAAGCAGTAGAAGTACGGGCCAAAACTTACAATGTTGGCGAACTTGTTCTACGCCGGACAAGAAAAAGGACAAACTTAAGCCCAAGTGGAAGGTCCTTCATCATCGACCAAGTCCCGACCGCGGAGCATACCGCTCACGTAATACATCGACAACCGACTCGAGCCGAACCCATGGAACGCAGCCCGCCTCCCAAGATTCTACGCCTAACGCCGACTCCGAGTTCGCCTCACTCCCCCATCCACCTTTTTATATTTTTACCGCCTCTTGTCCCCTCCTTCTTCCCACTTTTTTTCTTTTTTTTCAATACCTTTTATAGGCTGATTTGCGCTTTGTTCGGACACACTTGATGTGCTCCGGCACTCATTATACCGGGGCTTCTTCAATGAAGCTTATTCATACGGGCTTCATGCCCAATACATGTGTCATACTTCCGCATGTACCTTTTATTCACCATTGTATGCATCGATATGACTTAAGTTTTGGCCAAGTTGGGTTGCCTGGTTCCTGTGCTTACCCCTACGTTCCCGATTGTTCGGGTAGGAGGTAAAGGGAGCACCTCTACGATTGCTACTGCCGGGTCAGTCGGATGTGTACCTCAGACTGGGTGAAGCCGAAAGCTAGCGTTCTTAAGAGAATATTCGGTCGGTGACTTGAAAGATGATTTATTACTTACTTATTTATCTGCCCCCAGATGCTTTTTCTGCTATTTTCGCAGTCCGGCATTGCACTTTAGGGCATGCCTCCCAAGGAAAGGAACCCTTAACGGAACTATTCTCCCTGGAAGATGTTTCTTACTAACCATGTAATATAACATAACTAGTTGGGCACTTGTCTGATAAAGCAATTATGACCCCGATGCCTTGTCTCCATGCATTCCCCGGTTCTTTTATAACCGTAAGGGTATTTGGACACACTCCGGACTGTTGGGTCCCGAGGTTGAAGCGAAACGGTCCGCAAAGACAAACGATCTACAATCCGGCTAGAAGGCATTTTACATGTCATTCCAAATTACATCGTCAAACCGACTGATTGTACTCCTCCTCAATCCCATCTAACAGGCTGTCTAATTCTGATCCTGTTGGGAATATTTCGCGCCAGTTCTACTTGGCCGTACATCAAGCTCACAGGATCTCCTTCCCATCAGCCCGCAGTCCGACCTCGCCATGTGGTTTGGGTCAGCCTTCGGGTAACGTGTCTTCACCATGGCCCAGCCTCCTGGCGCCTCGACGGCAGCCGATATCTTCCATAAACGGAGGCGTCGCCGTGCTCCTCAAGCTTCTCGGCAAGCTCGCCAAGGCCCTCGGGTAGGGAGACGGATGGCCATAAAGCATGAACGACGCCACTCATCGCCGCCGAACACGCTCGAGCAATTGCACCAGCTCGAAGTTGGTCACCCGCTGACCTGACATTTCTCCGCAGGCAACCTCGTGAGCACACCTAAAGACATATTTCATCAATCAACTTCCTTGCCAATTCTTCTTTTCAAAGGAATTTGTTCAAGCACTTACTATAAATGTCGCGACGAAGCCGCTGATTCTCCTTCACGGAGCTGCATACCTGGGCCCGAACACCTTTCAGCTCTTCTCCTCGCTGGGTGTGGGCATCTTGGAGCTTGTTTCTCTCCCGCTGCACCTTCATAAGCACCTCTCGCCGCCTTTAGCCGACGCAGTAGCTGTTGCTTGTCCGGATCTAGTCCGCGCCTCTGCAATATTATTGTCGATTCACGCCGACTTTGTTAAATAATTATCTTTTCAAAGTACGCCTTACAGTGGGGGTCTCTGTGGCTCCCCCTGTGTATGCCAAGGCGGCCTCAAGTTGGGCCTTGCACTCTTGGAGCTCCGGGACAGATGGGTATTCTTCTCCGTAAGATCCTGCATAATAATTAAATCAGTTATTTCAACTATTTTAAGTCTCGGGGGCTACTGGCATATATAACTATTAAAATTACTTACCCGTATGTCTTTCACATACTGCTCCCTGGCTCTGGCTAACCCATCTTGAGCGGCACGGAGGTGCGCGTTTCCCGCATCAAAGGCATTTAACGCCCCCGGGGAGAAACACGCGTCACGAAGAACTGTCCGGCGACGCCTTTGATTCATGGCGCTCTCCACCTCAGACTGGGTGGCGGACAGCTTGTCGGCATCCTCCGTCGGAGGAGCGTCCGGCTCATGCCTTGTATTCGCCTCCCCTCCCGGACCATGCGTTGGATCATGGCTGGCGGAGGCTTGATTGGCAACCTCTCCGGACACTGTCCGGCGACCGCTCTTTCTAGAAAAGTTATGAGCATTAGTATACCTCCTAGGGATCCTTCCCTTAAAAATATCGGTGCTCCGTACCGTTGCGGCGATGTTTCGGTTCACGTCGCACTCCTCTTCCGCCTGCTGGGCCGGACTGACCCTTGTTGGTCGGCCGCCACGGGTTCGGCTTCCCGCCTTAAAGGCACCTCCTGCGATGCACCATCAGTATGGGATGGTCAGAATTGAGCGCGGATCAAATGATGGTGTCAAGACCTTGGCCGTAGTCACCTGGGAGGCCGGAAACAAACCGGGGTAGTCAGTCGTAATGGCGACTAGGGCATTGTCTATGTTACGTTGGTGGAACACCCCGTCAATCAGCTCCACCTTTATGTCCGGATCCTCTTCGAGGTCGGATCAAGGATCGTTCGGATCCTCGGCTGTGGAGTTAGGCTTCAGATGCCCTCCACGTCCCGGCGCAGCTCCTGCGTCAAAATCACAGAGTAAGATACTTAACTTTAAAAAGTATGGATCGGGTAATTGAACATCCGCTTACCCAGCTCCGAGGGTTATTCATAGAATATCCGTTCAACGGATTCGTGCGGAGGAAGTCCTCCTCCTCTCCCTTGTACAAGCCGGACATGATCTTTGCGTGTCGGCTGCCGAGCCTGGCCCTTTTGCGCCATGACGGGTGGCGCCATCTTCCCGCTGAAATCCCACATAGGGTGGCCCCTATATTGGAGTGGCTGCACCCTCGATAATGCACGTGGCCATGACTCCAATCATGGTCAATCCGAGTGGGCCAAGAACCTAATCCGCCCATCGATAATGGACGCCCTATCATCTTCCCGCTGAGGGCTCATGGGCGCCAACTCAGCGTTTCTTCAAGGGAGCATTGTTGAACTCCGGAGGCCGATCCGAACTGGATCCGCAGAGGGCGCCCTCCATGTAGAACCATTCAAGGCCAGTCTTGGACGCCTTCTTGGGTGCCGGATAGATATCCGTCCCGGCGATGCACCATATTTCGCTCTGCCCACTTGATATATCGACCCCTCATGAGAACGGGTACGAGACAAAACAATCTCTTCCACAGCGCAAAATGGGGCTCGATGCCCAAGAACAGCTCAAGAAGAGCTACGAAGCCCGCGATGTGCAAAATGGAGGCGGGCGTGAGGTGGTGAAGCCGAGTCCCAGATAACTCTAGGAGCCCCGGAGAAACGGATGTATGGGAAACCGAGTCCCCATATTAGATAGGGGACAAAGCATACCCGCTCCCTTTGAAGGGTTGGGGACGCCTCCGCCGCTTTCCACCCTTGTAGGTGGCTAGTCCGCTCGAACCGAACCATGAAAGCTAGGGAAGATATCCTCGGTTTGGAGTGCCACTAGCTCGCTGTGTGGAATCGAGCATCTCCCCAATCTCCCGGCTTAGGGCTGGGAGCGCGAGAGGAGGAGCGTCGGCTATCCATGATGGAACGGATTTTTGTCGAGGCGCTTTGATGAGAACTTGCGGATGGAGGATGGTGTGAGCTGGATCTAGATCCTCGCCTCTTATAGGCGGCTCGCTCGCACGACTAGGGGTAAAATGTAAAATACCCCAGCCTTTCGATTAAATGCGACACGTGGAAGAAGGCCATTATTGGGCGAGAAGCCAAGGAGCGCAACATTTATAAGGAAGCCGGACACTATTCGACGGGAACATGAAGTTCAAGGAGAACCCGCTTGCAACGCCGAAGACAATATACGCTACCGGACTCGTCTGTCGCTGAAGCCCGGTTCGGGGCTACCGAGGAGTTCCGGACTAGGGGTGTCCGGATAGCGAACTATCATCATCACCGGACTCCAAGACTATGAAGATACAAGATTAAAGACTTTGTCCCGTGTCCGGATGGGACTTTCCTTGGCGTGGAAGGCAAGCTTGGCGATACGGATATGTAGATCTCCTACCTTTGTAACCGACTTTGTGTAACCCTAGCCCTCTCCGGTGCCTATATAAACCGGACGGTTGTAGTCCATAGGACTAACAACAATCATACCATAGGCTAGCTTCTAGGTTTAGCCTCTTTGATCTCGTGGTAGATCCACTCTTGTAACACACATCATCAATATTAATCAAGCAGGACGTAGGGTTTTACCTCCATCAAGAGGGCCCGAACTTGGGTAAAACATCGTGTCCCTTGTCTCCTGTTACCATCCGCCTAGGCGCACAGTTCGGGACCCCCTACCCGAGATCCGCCGGTTTTGACACCGACACCCCCTCTAATTGAAATGGCTGATAAACAAGAAAAGTAATTGAATGTACAGACATTGTAAGATAGACAGGTGCAATGGATAGTAGGGAAGAAAATAAGGCATGCAATAATTCACATTTATGTTGTCTAACCAAACAGAATAGCAGGACATAATTTCACATATATGATGGCTAATTAAACAGGATAGCATGACACAATTTCACATGTATGATGGCTAACTAAACAGGATAGAATGACATACTTCAAAATATGATGACTATGTAAATAGGATGACATGATATAACTATACGATGTGTCTATTAAAGTGGTTGGCATGCCATAAATCACAAACATGCCGTTGATGGAAACATGATGGCATGATATAATTCACGGATAGAATGACATAATTCAAAATATGATGACTATGTAAACATGATGAGATGATATAACTATATTATGTCTTTAGAAAATGGGTTTGCATGCCATAATTCAGATACATGCTGTCTATGTAAACATCATGGCATGATATAATTCAAATATATGATTTATATACTAAGGAAGTGAGCAGAGGGCAATCGCATATATGATGTGCCAACTAAGGAGATGGCATTCAATATCATGTATATGATGTAAAAACTAAGCATTATAATACAACATATGCATGATATGAGTAATATAACCCTGCCAAGTTTGAGCATACACCTCAGGGGGATAATAGGACTGGTCATCTCGCCTCCTAATCCTCCCGTGAAGAGCTATCTCAGAATTAGCAAGATATCTCGCTTCAAAGAGGTAGCATTGTCCGCTCTGAAGACCTTGTTTTCACTCTAGATTTCTCCATCACCAGTTCAAATGGCTGATGCACAGGAAGAGCAATTGAATATACAAATATTGTCGACAAAAGCAATGAGAAATACAAAAAAGGACGACATGATATAATTCACATATATGACGCTTGGCTAAACAGCATGTCATTGCATAATTCACATATATAATGCCTTGCAACAAGATAGCATTGCATAATTCACATATATAATGTCTTGCAACAAGATGGCATTGCATAATTCACATATATGGTAATTAGACACTAAACAGGTGGCATTCACACAAATCATGTCTAAACTAAGCAAATGACATAGCAATGCAAGATACCATACGCACGATATGAGCAACATAACCCTGCCAAGTTAGAGCATGCACCTCGGGGGAATAGGACTGGTCATCTGCCTCTCAATCCTCCTCTAAGGAGCTATCTGTAACCAGCAAGACATGCGCTTCGTCAGATAGCATTGTATGCTCTGAAGACCTTGTTTCCACTCCAGATTTTTTCCATGACCGTGCCGAATGGCTGATGCACAGGAAGAGTAATTGAATGTACTAAAATTGTTGACAAATTTAACACGTAATAAAAAAATGATGTCATGATATAATACACATATAAGATGGTGGCTAACTGTGGTGGCATTGCAAAATTCACATATATGATGCCTGGCTAAACAAGATGGCATTGCGTGATCCACATATACGATAAAGAAACTAAACAGATGGCATTGACACAAAGCATGTCTAAACTAAGCAGATGACATCTTTGATGTATACAGTAAGCAATGCAAGGCACCATATGCATGATATTACCAACATCAGCATGCCAAGTTAGAGCAAAGACCTCATGGGGTAAATAGGAGTGGTCTTTTGCTTCTGAATCCCCCTCAGAACAGTTATCTTCCTCTTGATTACGATCCGAAATGGGTGGAGGGGGGCTGCCTTTGCGCCCACCACGGAGCGAAGTCTGCATGAAATTTTATTGCCACGCAAGGCTCGTCTCTTTTGCTCTACATGTTCAGTTCCATTGTGTACAATAACTGACATGCATAGGAATAAAGCATAGTGAGATTATGTAAGGAGTACATGCACAAATCCAGAGTGAAGGTAGCAAACTGTGGATAGACCCAAAACCAATGATAGCAGGCAGATAATAGCTTTAGTTAAAAAATACAGATAATGGCTCCTTTAATGTTTGTTTGCACCCAACATGAAACTCATAGTAGACACCCGAGATTAACCAGATAGTTGATAGATAGTACTGATTGCTGCCCCAATATGTACCCCACAACCATTTAAAAACTCAAGTTTCAGCATAAGTTTGGATCTGACTCGGAGTCTAATAGGTGAACACGACGATAAAGTAGCATGCCAACATATTAAGCGATGCATAACATAAGCAGACACGGAAGAGTGCGACCTCTCGTGTGGACCCGTGTAGTCCTCAAGGTCATCTCGCTCGATTGATGATGGTAATGCAGTTGTATCGTGGCTGCGGCAAGGGAAGAAGATCCGAGGCGGCGAAAGATAGTCTGGAGAGCGGATCCCTGCTGTGGTGAACTCTTCCATCGTTGGACCAGCCGAGCTGGGGTGGAATACAACACCGCAGGAGCAGGACAAACCACACAAGGTTTTCTTTGACACATATGTGTAACAGAAGTAATTGTGTAAGGGCTTGTTTGAATTTGAGGATTCTAACAATGCAGGGATAGGAAATAGACAGGAATTGGATAGGAATGCACGTGCAAAACAGAGAATTTAAAAACACAAGATTTCTGCCAATCTGGGTGTTTGGTTCATAAGAATTGGAAGATCACAGGATGCAAAGAAGCATGGTGAGATTAAGTCAAATCACAATAAGTGTACAACCTCTTGGGTGAAGCCATGTCGATCTCAGCGTGATTGGGTTGGCCGGTGAGGATGCTCCGGCTGACTTGGCTGTCGGAGGAGGGGAAGAAGATCTTAGGCGTCTGGAGATGGAGCCCGAGGTACTGCTCTGCTGTGATGGAGGGTTTAAATCGTTGGAGCAGCTCCGTGGGTTGTACGACGCCGAGGTCAAGCTGGACAAGAGAGACAACATTAACTGAGTGGAATTCTAATAGCATCTCCAATAGATGATGTAAAATACATAACCACAAAGTGCTAGATGTATACATCAGCCGCTCATCTCGAACTTAACTGTCAAAACTGAATTTAACTGTTAAACTGAACTTAACTCGTCAAACTGAATTTTGCTGTCGAAACTGAATTTTATCGTTGAAACCGAACGCACTAGAGGTGAGGCTACACGTCATCGATCGACTTTTTCATCTCTGGTCAGTCGATTGTGCAGCCGTTGGATACGAAATCAAGGGCCTGCAGTTCATCTTCAACCTCCACCCCCCTGAGCCGCCAGCCACCACCGGCCAAACAGCCGCCACCGGCCGCCCGCGGTCGGCGGTGCGCCACGCCGCCCGCCCCAAAAACACTCCCCACCGCCGGTCCGCCGCCGCCCCGGGCATCCCTGTAGGCCCCCCTGTGCCGAGCTTTTTCTCCGACGATCCCCACGCCACTGCCCCACCACCACTGGCGACCACCGCTCCCACCCTGAACCCTAAGATAGATAGTGGGGTACCTCTCCGGCGAGCCCTCCTCCTTGTTGCAGCTGGTTCTTCCTTAACTCCAGCGAGCCCCCCACCCCCTGAAAATCGACTAACCCGAAGTGGATTCAGTAGACTGAAGTGTAGCTAAATCGGAGCAGCATCGCAAGCAAGAGCAAGAGTAGCAGCGCGAGCAAGAGCAAGAGCAAGATAAGACCAGGCAGGGGACCGAGAGCAAGAGTAGAGAAGCAGCGCGAGCGAGAGCTAAAGCAGCAGCAGCTCCTACTGATGTGGACGTCGCCGCCGAGGGAGCGACGCCGTGGAGGAAGTGGCTGGCGACGCCACCGTCGATGGAGCCGCGCCGTGTCGGCTCAGGACCGAGCGTCGGCAGCACCGTGAGATCGAATCAAGAAGAAAATGCGGCGATTACTGTACAACCTCTTTGGTGGCGCCGACTAGGCCGCAGCTTCATCCAAGGAAACGGTGATGATGATGCTCTTCCGGTGGTGCAGGTGAAGACGACGGTGTGGGAATGGAGGTGGTGTGAAAGACGAGGGGAATGTCGGGGCAGCTCCTTGGAGGTGGGGGACGGGGTAGCTGAACCGGCGGGACGACCAGATCGACGACGGATCCTCATCCGGTACAGTGGATGAGGGACGTCGAGGTGTTGATGTGGACGACGTCGTCGGGGAAGAGGCTCCGATTGGGTGGCGGACGGAGGAGGGTGTGGGGCTTCATGTGTTTTTCCAGCCTCGGTGTACGAATGGGTGGGCGGATGGGATGGGAGTGGGGAACCATGGCTTAGGGACGCGCTTGTCCGAAATGTGGGGTAAGTTACGAAAGTACCCCGCCCGATTTGAGGCGGTTCTTTCGGTTCAGGGGTATCACAGGCATTTCACGTGTCGGGATTTTACAGGAGGTGGGAGTTTTGCGCGCGTTGCAATTTCGGAATAGCAAGGTGCGCGTTGAGATGGAGGGAGTTGTCGAAGCACAACGAGACAAAGATATATCTTAAATATTTCGGGCTAACAAGGCGCGGGTTCAAATTTTTGGACAAGCCTAACGTGTATTGTACCAAATCAATTCACACTACAAATGTCATTCAAAACTTTGTATTCATGTTATGTTCAATTAAAATATTTCGCTACATGTATAATGCATGCAACCTAGTACTCACATGAACGTTTTAGTGCATTCCAAACGTATATACTACCGCTTCAATATGAACTAAATTTGAATTCGTTTCTCTATTTGAATAAGATCTGCAATAATGATTGTTGTGAAGCCAAAGTTTTGAATTCGTTTCTCTGTTTTAATAAGATCTACACTCATCATATTGTCAAGTTAAACCATCGTTTGTGTATTATCTTCACAGCATACCACATGATTAGTCTCGAGTTACATATGAACTATGTGTACTATATGAACTCGAACTCAATTTTTTGAATCCACTTTATGTTGATTTCAAATCATAGTAAATTTCAAGCTCTAGATCTTCACAAACTAAACCATGTCTCATATGTATAATGTGTTTATCACATTATGTATGGTGCCCCTCCCCCTACGCCTACAAGTATTTAGATGTGAGTTGCAAACACCACACATTACTACAAATTCAAATAAAATGTGAGAATGTTTGATATAAAGTATTGTTTAAATTGTTCGATATTTAGTTGTAAGCTGCAAACGCCATAGATTATCACAAATTAAAATAAAATGTGAGATTGTTCGATGTATAGTATGGTTTAGATTGTTCGACATTTAGCTATGAGTTGCAAACGCCATGCATTATCACATTATGGTATAACATGTGCAAAACCACAACACGTGTATCACCGCTATATTCATGCATGCATATATTTAAAACACTATGATCTCCTATTCAAATATATGAATCCACTTTCATAGCAAATTATGATCTTTGTTAGTCTCTTACACCCACACAATCCTCTAACCTTTGTAGCTACCACTAACTTTCTCTCGTGCATGCACATACCCTCCTCGCCCTCCCCCTCCCTCAGCATTCTATCCATCGCGCACATTCATTTTTTTATTTAGGTCGTTCTCCCACAGTCTCCACAACTCCTTACCGACACACACCGATCGATAAACCTCTCCAGCGATGTCTGCCTACAACATACACACGCACCTTCAATCTCCTCCTTTATGTGTCCTTGCCCGTGTCTCTCACACGGTCCCACACACGTGTAAACTCTCGCCCCTCTTTTCATAGTTCTCACAACCGCACACTCCTCCCCGTATCTAGCTACTAGCTGGGCCTCTCGCACCACCTCCTAACTCCATTCTCTCTGTCTATCCGCCTCGCCGGGCCTTATTTGCCTCTAACAAATGGACGTACATCGACCGATCTCCCGCTATACATATAGCTAGCTAGGTCCTTATAACTCGTTTTTCCCCCGCGTCGATCGATCTACCTCATTAGTTATGTCTCTCCTTCCTCCGATTAAACAACAATTGATCTACCGATCTAGTTAGGTTTGCTTACCAAACACATGGTTCCCCTTCATCATCCATGGATGTGTCCCGACAGATCTATCATGCACAGGCACACACAGAAACACGTCCCCACTCTTATTGATAATATTGCAGTTCCACCCTCAGTTTGTCTAGTAGGCCTCTCCCACTATCTTCGAGAAGCAACTCCATCACCTATCCAACACTCTACCCCTCTCCCTCCCTCTCTCTCTCTCTCTATGTCCCATCCTATTTCCCGTCCTTCAGTTATGTATGGATATCGACCGATCTCCCTCAAGACATAGCTGGGTCCACTACAAAAAAATACACTTCCGTGATGATACGTGTTTGTCACAAGAGGTCGCATTTTTGTCATGCATGTACATCCATGACAAATTTATGATGTAATCAAGATAATCATAGCTGTCAGGTTGTCAGAGAAGTGTTCCATGACATTACCAAAATTATCATCACGGAAGTGTCCACTTCCATGATGATAAATCGCGTCCTGAAGTGCTTTTCGTCAAGGGTGACCGACACGTGGCATCCACCGTAACGGAACGCCGTTAAGCTATCGGGTCGGGTTTTGGATCCGATAACCCGTTAACAGCCCCGACCAATGGGGATTTTCCGTGTAAAATCATCATTGGCACAGTGTCACTCATCCAATGGGCGAGATGCGCCTATGATATGTTGACACGTGGACCGCCCATCAAGTTTAAATGGGCCGCCCAACCAAGGCCCACAAGATTTTGCGGACCATAATGGGCCGCCCACTAAAGGCCCACGAGATTTTGCGGACCATAATTGGCTGGCCTAGCTAAAGGCCCACAAGATTTTATGGGCCATAATGGGCCGCCCCGTAAAGGCCCACAAGATTTTTGTGTGCCATAATGGGCCGCCTGTAAAGGCCCACAAGATTCTTGCGGATAATAATGGGCCGGCCCACTAAAGGCCCATTTAAATTTCGCCGACATTAATGGGCCGGCCCACCAGAGGCCCACAAGATTTTGAGGACCCTAGTAGGCCGCCCATTAAGCGGCTGCCATGTTTTGGGCCAAATGCCGCCCATATTTGATCCGTCCATTAATGGTCTGCCACGCCCGCCTAACATCGCCCATATGAGATCCGCCCGTTAAAAGCCTACCACATCTGGGCAAAATTACGGCCCAGATCAGGTCCGGCCCTTTAAGAGGTTTGGGCTCAATTATGGCCCATATCAGATTTGGCCCGTCAACTGGACACTATGCTTTTGGGCCCACTTGCTAAAGGCCCACTTAGTAATTCGGCCCGATATTAGTTTTGGCCTGTTAAGGGCCCGTTTAACATTTCGCCCTATATTAATTTCGCCTTTAAAAGCCCGTCATATAGTTGGGCCTAACCACGCCCGGTTTGCATCCGCCCGCCGCAACCGATATCTCGATTGGGCCAAACCAGGACCGAGACAATTTTGGCCTGCTAAAAGCCCGTGATTTGATTCGCACAATCATGGGCCGGGGTTCATTTCGGGCTGCTGCCAGCCCGTGTGATGTTCGGCACGTTTCAGGCCCAACCTACATCGTGATTGCATGACGGCCTGATTATGTACCGTAATTTTACGGTTTGGCCGGTTTACTGCGAAGACAGGATATATTTACAGTAAAATAACTGCAGCATCATGAATAAGAAAAAACCTAGACTATACAATAAAGAAATTACGACATATTACATCCACTGGGCATCAAAGTTCGCCACTATGATAATAAAGCACAAGCAGACAACATATTACATACACTGGGCATCAAACAACACCACCAAAGGCAAATAAACACGCCGACAAAATAATATACAAAACCGACAAAGACTTCAATAGAGTTCAAGAAAGGTTAGCCCTGCTTGGGAGCTGCAGCGCAAGTAGCTGAGCAAGATGATGAGATCTGCGCTTGTTCAACACTTATATCTTCCTCACTCTGAAAGATAAACAAGCGCAGATGATGACAGGTTTTGCACATAAAAGTATCAAGTCTTGACAATTCATCACATTTCTTATTGATTTAATAAAGTGACACAGTTTAAAATTGCATTAACACAATATGGTATTGTTCAGGTCAAGACACGGCAGGAAATGACATTGTGAAGGAATTGGCAGCTTCACGACACCACTGGATTACAGATCGAGAACTCATAAGTATCAATGGTTAGTGTGCTGTCAATTTATACCATTTCAGATTGGTAAATAAAGAGACGGTTTAAATAATAGTAGAATGATATGACATTGTTCATAGTTAAGACATTACAAAATATGACATTGTGCTGTAGTGGGTAGGTTCACCACACCACTTGATTACGGATGAAGAACAGAAGCATACATGCAGTGCAAAATAAGATCACTTGCTCTGTATAGTTTAATTTACATGGTATGAAGAAGGAACTTGGTTGTACAACTGAAAACTTAAATTGAGAAAGGACAAACTTTTGTTTATGAACTACATAATAAACTTTAAACAAGCAATTTGATGCAAACACCAAAAATAAATAGTTGTCGTAGTCATGCCTAACCAAATATATACAATAAAGTTTGAAGGCTTGAGATGGACAAACTTACATTATTGGTGAAGACATGCTCTATAAAGGCCTTGTCCATGCTGATGGGGGGGGGGCAATTCAAGAAGTAAATATAGATGTGATAATATACGAAAAAATGGAGAATATTTAAGATAAGATGAAGAGTGATGCTACATAACCAAATAGCTATAAATGTAAGTGCAGCGATACAGGCAAAAGGTACAGCCAAGAGCAATGCATAGCTAAACTTCTTCAGTACCAACCTTATGGTAAGAGTAAATATAGATCTGATGTGTAGAAAATGGAGGGCAAAGGAAAATAAGCTGCAGAGTGATGGTACATGAACAACTAATCGTCATTATAAGTACATCGATAAAGGACATCATGTACTTACAAGAACAATGCGAGCTAAAAAACATTGGCATTGGATATATTCTACACTAATGTAACCATTCATACAGATCAGATAATTTGGAGCAAACAATTGATAAGCAAGCTATCATGCATACTGCTGTCACATAATGAACCAGGTATGTATGCAAGTAAAGTGATACAGGACAACAGGTACTAACAAGAGCAAAGCAGCGGGCAGCATATTTGCGATATCCTGTTGTTCTTGGCAAACCGGAATTCTTCTTCGAGCAGATTTCCTGCAAAAAAGATCCGTAAGGCACATGCGGAAAAGTAGAAGTTCAAATTGTCATGTGATTTCATAGATAGTACCTCATCCTGGGAACAAGACCAGTGCATAACAAGGTTTTTCCATTCAATGTCTTCTAAATTTAGCACAGGAGACTTCACCGGAAATTCGTTTATAGACTTGCCATCAAAGTGTGATTTCCTCGGGTAACACCGACATCGCTGCAATTCTTCCTTGAAAAGCACAAGCAAGCTTTGCTCGTCATGAATATCCAGATTGACCTCGCCTAGTTACAACAATGTAATGTAAATCATTGATGTGTTCAATCGCGTAAAACAGGAAAATAATAACCATGAATAATTGCACTTACACGTAAGTTGGACAGAAGATGTGAAAATGGTGTTTGTCTTCACAATAATCTTCCCATGATGGGAATATATGCACGTAGTCCCTAAGAACATTGAAAGCATTGTCTTTAAACTGGGAATAAATGGAATGGGGTTCCAATCTGCAGGAATTGGTCGTCTCGCAGTTGGGATAGGTCTTCGCCGGTGGACTTGCTCTACTTTTTGTCGGAGTGGGATTTTTCGTGGTACAGCTGGTGCTATGGCAAATGAAATCGGTATACCTTTTGGTCGGAGTGCAGGTCCTGTGTGGTGGGGCTAGTGGTGTGGCCGGTGAAGTATCAGTACAATCTGCTGGAGTCGGTCCTACGTTTTGTGTCACTGGTTACAACCAATATAAGTGGGGTGCTGTCTGATTTCTCCGGCACCACCACGTTTTTCAAGGACTTTGCTGGTGCTCCTTCAGGTTCGGCAATCACCCTCTTCCTTTTTGATGTCTGATGCACAAGAACAGCATTTGAGTGGAAAAACATGGTATGATGACAGATGGAATATGTATTGATAATGGATGGGCATGGCATCTCGACATATATGATGAGTAAACTAAGCAGATGGCGGTGCAATAAAGTAGAAGAAATGCAAGACAACATATGCAAGATACCCGCAATCAATAAAACATTGCCAAATTAGAACAGACACCTTGATGGGTGAGCAGGACAGGCCATCTGCCTTTGACTCCCCGAGGTTAGAATAGTCATTAGGATCATATTCTGAACAAGAATCAATAGGTGGGGAGCGTATGAGTTTCATTGCATCCAGAATGGCACTCAATGCCTTGGTGCCAATTTTGTAAGTCATTGCAGTGTTTAGCTTCAAGAGTGGACTGCTGCTAGTGCGGCACAAAGCAGCTACACAGATCATAGTGTAGATATAACGGGAAAACCTTAAACATCAGAGTAAAATTAGCAAAGTGGAACTTGCTGGAATATATGTGCTAGTATTGCCGGTACGGCTAGAAAGGCTTCGGATACCAGCTCTCTTCAGGTGACGGTGCGGTACTATTAATATCAGTGTAACTCTCAAAGGCGACACAACTCCCCGCATTTCCTTGCTATTCTTATAGGATTCAAGTGGGCAGGCCACTACAAATCCTATTCCTATGTTTACAAGATCCTACGAATCAAAGAGGCTCAAAGTGTCCATCACAACCGACCGTATAGACCTCTACATCGCAAATGTCCTGCTCATCTTGAAGACAAGGAACATATCAGACTACTATCATACTCCCTCCGCTCCAAAATATAACTCTTGGTAGAGATTTCCACTATGGATCACATACAGATGTATCCAGATACATTTTAGAGTGTAGATTCACTCATTTTGCTCCATATGTAGTCCATGGTGGAATCTATACAAAGACTTTTATTTAGGAACAGAGAGAGTACATATTAAAGAACGGAAGAGGAACATGGTAAAGAAGAGCAAGCAGATTTTGGATAATAAAATGTTGGTTGCGCAGTGCCCACACATGATGAACCAGAGCGCATTAAGAATGCAACTCCCAGCTGTCTCTCGACCATTTCAGGCGGTTGGATGAAGATCCTACGTCTCCTAACCCTTCTTCTTCCTTGTCTCTGATTCTTCCCATACAGAACACCGCACGGGCAGCCGGCCGGACCACCGGCCCCCATCGCCTATGTTTCTCCGCCACCCCCACCCCCGCCCCAACCCCCACCCGCGTTGAGTTTTCTTCGTTCGGCGAGGCCCCACAACCAACCGAGCCCCTTCGATCGCACCGGCGAACTCCGACGAGCTCTGAAAAATCGACTGACTCAATTTTGAAATTTAGTCTACTGTGATTTAACTAGTGTGGAATATAAAAGGGGAGAACCATAAGCATTGGGAGTATAGTGTTGAGCGTGCCATGGCAGATCTGAAGGTGCAAACCGGACAAAGGCAACTTCGCAACCAAGACAAGAAATCAGAGTAAAGTAGTGGCGATCTATTTTCTTGCTGCGATAAATAAGTTGAGCAGATACGAAAGAGTACCGCCTCTGGTGCGGCGCCGTGTACGCATCTGCTAAGAATTTGACGGTGCTGCGGTAGCAGTGGCTGTCGGCGGCGTGGAAGCAGATCTAGGAGGGTAGACGGTGGCGGCGGGGCGCGGTGGACGAGATGGTCGTAGGAGCGGCGCCGGCAAGGTGGACGACGACGCGGATGAAGCGAGAGGACGGGATGCAAGGATCCCGGTCCGCAGCTGTGGATGAGAGAGGTCGATCTCTTGTAATGGACGGCGGCGTCGGGGTATCAGCTCCGACATGGTGGAGGAGGACGGCGGTGGATGGGGTGGCGGATGGCGGCGGACGGAGGAGGGTGGGGTGGAGAGGGTGTTTTGGCGCCCACGGAGTACGAGTGGGGAAAAGGGAGGTAGAGAGGAAGGGGGAACCATGTATTCAGGGTGCACTTGTCTCAAATGCGAAGAATTTACAAACTTAGCCCCCGTTTCAAATTTCTACTACATCACAACAACACTAGTCGGTTGGGGATAGGACGGTAATCTCGCATACACCGAATATTTGCCGACGAGAGTTTGTTTTTGGCACCCACCGTGTATGAATATGAATCCGGGAGGGACTCTATTTTGGCCGAGGACACACTGTGTTTTGGCGCCCACCGCTATGAATCCGGGTGAGAGGCGTTTGGGTGAAATTACAAACCTACCCCTATCAAATCCTATAGAAATCCAGCAGATAGGCTTTGCGTGGCAGGGATAGGCAGTAGTGATTTCCATCTCGTAGATTTTGGTTTCGGGCGGTTACTGCGACTTTCCCTGCTTCGTTCGAATTTTTCAGAGTGCACGTTTACCGTGCCAACTCAATTCGAATCCCGTTTGTATTCTATTTTTTCGGGCAGGATCCATTTTCAGTTGGAATTACATTCTATATACATCATTTTTTATATATACTTTCAAAAGCAGAACACCATTTATACATAAATATTGTTTACAAATGGCATGATCTCATATTCATAAGGTTGTATCCATCAATTTGGATTTTCAAATATTTGAAACCACTTTATGTTGAAATCCAATGTATGCATTCCTCGCTAACTGTCTCCAATTAATGTGTGTTTCATGCGGGGGTTTTTTACTTCTCAAACATGTATAATGTGTTTCACACACGCAACATATAGTGTAATCCCGTTTAGACATTAATTGCATATAAACCATGCAATGTTTGTAATTGAAGAATCTATGGATCACCAATATTGATAAACTATATAACATTACACGTGTGCCCAAATTCAAATGAATATGCATGTTTGATACACCAATTTATGCTATGATATTATCGATGTCGTGATCTCCAGTTTAAATATTTGAATCCCTTTAATCCAGATATTCGCCTCATATAGCTATCACTCATGCTTATATAGGACTATCTCTCCGACCTATACGCGTTCATCGCCTCTCGGTATCTCGTGCTACCTGTATGTCGACAATGATCTTTTATCTTCGTAACACACTGATGGTACTCTGTCCCTCGACCTTCATCACTCTATCTCTCTCTAAGTATATCTCGCTCCCTGCTATGTGTCTCTAACTATGATTCTCCATGTGGAATCTCTTTCTCTCACACAAACACAAAACTTTGTCTCCCGGGGTCACATTTCTCTCTACTATTCCCATGTGTGCCACTCGCACACCCCTCATACAGAGATGTCCTTAGATATGAGAACCTACGACTCTTCCTCTTCAATATCTCTTTCTCACACACAAACACAAACTCTGTCTCCAAGGGTCTCATATTTCTCCATTGTTCTCTTGTATGTCGCTCACACACACCCTCTCTCCCTAGAGATATCTTGCGTTCCCTCATATGTCTCTCTAGCTATCACTCTCGCTAGAAATATCTTTCTCTCTCGCAGACACAAAACTCCGTCTCCTGGATCTCATTTCTCTCGATATCTGTTTGTATGTGACTCACACGCACCTCTCTCTATCTCTCTCACACCCACACACATAACCCAGCCTTCTGATCCACTCGACTCCTATCTCTAATGCACACTAGCTAGCATCTTTATCTTTCTATTTATCTGTTTCTCCATCAACCTTATTTCTCGCCCTCACTCTTGATTCCTATCACGCACACTACATATGTTTCTCTCTACATGCAGTCAAGTGCCCTCTCACACACATATATAACTTCACCCTTTGAACCACCCGACGGTCATCTCCAACACCCAAACTAGCGGATGTCCCTCTAGCTAGCATCTCCATCTCTGTATCTATCTGTAGTTTCTCCGTCAACATTTCTTTCTCGCACGGAGTCTTGCTTCCTATCACCCACACTATATATGTCTCTCCATACATATGCATTTATAGGTTGGTCTCTTTTGCACAATCGTTGCGCCTCACTCCCTCTGCTCGCCATAGATGCATGCTCCAGCCCACGACACTATCTCTTAAAGACAAAAACACATGCTCAATTGTCGGGCCTTCTTCCCTGCATTCTCACATGCATGCACATTGTCATACCGATCCATCTCTCCCATGTCGTTGATCTTATGACTTATGTCTTCTTTCTTTTATCTCGATCATCATTGGCACACACACACATCCCATGTATACATGTATACCTCTCACACATGCACATTCAAGATCTCTATGTCTCCATACGTAGTTAATTACCTCAATCCTAACGCCACATCGAATCGTTCTCCTCTTTGTGCACATAACTTCCTTTGGATGGGTAAAACACACACTCACACTTAACAATCTCCTTCTAGCTACCCCCCGCCTCTCACTCTTCCCTATATCCCCAAACCAATAAGACCATCCCTTTGTTTAATTCCGCCTACATGCACCATCAATATATAGTAGTCTTCCTCGGTGTCTCTCAAACAAACACGTTCTCTCAAGTCGACTCCTCTCACGCCACAGCACACCTTCTCTTCCCTCTCACGGGCATTTTCTCTCTCGCACCCCATCGTTGGTGGCCTCTCGCCATACACATCACCTCTCTATGATGAAGCCATGCACACTTAAATTACATCCGCCACAGAGGACCCCGCGACACACACACACGCGCGCGTGCACACACACACACGCACACCCCCCCACACACACACACACACTAAGACTCCATCTCTCTCTCTCTCTCTCTCACACACACACGCACGCACGGACACACGCACGCCCCCCCACACACACACACTAAGACTCCATCTCTCTCTCTCTCTCTCACACACACACACAAACTAAGACTCCATCTCTCTCTCCTCTCTCTCTCTCACACACACACACAAACTAAGACTCCATCTATCTCTCTCCTCTCTCTCTCTCTCTCTCACACACACACACCCCACACACACACTAAGACTCCATCACACACACACATGCTCTAGGCGGAGCATTTGTTCCTACCACCCTTCATCCAACCTTACCCGTATGATAAACAATCACCTTTATTTACTTGCATAACATGGACAAATTCCACTTTACTTTAGTAGTCAGCAAACTTATCATTTGTACCCTTATAAAAAAACAAGTTGGCGGTGATCATGTGTCTGCCATCTTGTAATACAGACCGTATGATCTATATCTGAGGATAGAAAGCAAACTATGATAATTTTACAAAAGATACCCGCACCTCTCTCCACATCATTATCTCCGCAACCTCATTGCTCAGCAATTAAAAAGGAATAAGTCTCGAACAATCTAGCATGCATGGTGGCCTGCTGCTGGCCGGCGCCTGGCCCATCCCCATGCCTCCGCCCATTCCACCACCACCACCACCACGCCCTCCTCCTCGCCTTATCTCTCATCTTTCATTTTTTCGATGACATTCTCGAGATACCAGTTTTCCAATAAAATTCTCGAGATATCATTAGTTTTTACACATGGGATTTCTCCTACATTAGTCAATCACAACAGGTGTTTTGTAAAAAAATGCATATTGATGTTCCGTTCAATGCATGAGAATCTTGCTTGTAATTATATAACGCAAATCACGAGCAGGAAGTGACATTTTTTTGACACAACCACGTTAACATGGCCACGTAAATCACTAGCTAAAGTAAATACCATTATACTTATATCCCGATGCAAAAGGTTGAGTACATGTCCAAAGAGTAGAGTTGCACACACGCACTTTGTCTCTCAGAATCTCTCACACACACACACCAGTTACGTGACGCCCACTTAAGCAGACACGTATGTTACAATTTGTGCACCCGCGGGTACACGTGATGCTGCGGATTTATTTAAGCCGGAAGGTGAACCCAAACAGTAGCTGCATTCATTCCCCTCCCGCTGCCTCTTCTCTGGTCACCGTCGCCCGGTAGCCATGGGCCGGCCGAAGGTAACAACATACGCCATACTCCCGCCGGAGCGGCGCTTTAATATGGAAATTTTAGTGGTCATGCATGCATCTTTTGTGCTAGCACTCCTATATAAGGGTTGACCGTCGCTTCCGTGGACGGCGGGCGGTGGAAGAGGAAGGAGAAGGAAGCGGCTGTGGAGTAACGCTTTTACCACAATTTCTTAGGAAATCGAGTGTAATAATTGAGTAGTTTTGCAAACTACCAAGATTACACCAAACGGTTCAAAACCTATACTCCCTTGCTACAGCGCTTCCGCGTGAAACAGTCAACATCGCCCTGGAGCGTCAGTGTCGCATTAATGCCCGGCCAGAGCGAAGGCGACCTCTCACTGGCGCCGGCTTTGAAGTGGCGCGACGGCCGAGAAAGCACCGCTTCCCGGTGCACGCGACTGCTCCGCGTCGAGACTGGCCATAGGCCCTGTTTGGATCCATGGGTTAGAGTTAGTTTGAGCTAGTTGGGGCTCAAATAGCCCTAAAGTATCCAAGCATGAGGGTTTAAATTGGAGCAAGTTGCACCGAACCCACCAAAAAAACTATCCCACCCAAGAGGTGCTAACTGGAGATAGTTCTCATTGGGACCATTGAAAAATCACTTTTCTCTCTCCATGAAGTTCATTTATTGTCAATCTAACCCTGTCACCCAAACACCTCTTTGGCTACAGTTAGTTCAGGGTTAGTCATGAGTTAGTCTAACCTCTAGCTAAGTTAGAGTATCAAACAGGAGCAGTATAGGACATGCAAGTTGCTCAAAGCATACAGGCAAATTCGTATGTGAAAGGATTTTTTTTCTTTTTGAAAATGGAACGTGAAAGGAATTTTTTTAGAATGCTCTTGGCATGTCGCTAACATGTGATAGTTAACCGACCTCAATAGACGGCAGAAACGCCAGCCCGCCGCACTTTGATAGAGACGAGGAGGGAGAAGCGATACAGGCTGCTGGATTACTAGAGATAGGTGTCGCACGGAAGCCAAGAAATATGGTGATAGCGTGGGTTAGCCATGTACTAGTATGATGTAACTACACTGGGCTGCCGTGTTTCATACTCTTCCACTCCACTGTGGAGATGATTGGTTAATTTTATCGTTGAATAATATTAAATATTATGAGGGCAGACGCTCCACCACGAGGTTCCTTGCTCCTTCTCGGTCGTCTGGAATCTATGTTCTTCGACTCTATTTTTTTACGTGAGCTTTGTTCATCCTTTTGCCAACAAGCTAGACATCTAGCATCAAGGTGCACGTGTTATACAAGGATCGTTCCATCTATATGAAGAACACGTGGGACTGGAACTACGAGACTAACATGTACCCGTGGAGTGGACGATTTAACCCGAGTAATGTAGCGCAGTAAGTGAAGTAGAAAGGCACAAATGGTATGAACATGCGTGGCATATAGGGTGTGTTTGGTTGCGTTCTCGCCTCAAAGATAGTTGTTCCTCTTCATGCATGCTCAACTCAACACCCTCTTCATGCATGCTCTCTTCATGCATGCTTCTAGTGTATTTGTGCTAAACTAGTGTGGACTCATGCACCCTTCATACACTTTACCAAACACCCAAAAGTAGGTCGAGAAGGGAACTCTTGGGAGGCATTTGTCTCTTACTACGTACTACCACTAAATGTTGTACGTGCAATGCACGGTGATGTTATGGAGTACGTGCCTAAGTACTCTACTACTACTATATTAGCTGGAGGCACATATTAACTTTTATATTTGTTTACGTGTATGCCCGGAGACCTTCCAACTAGACGTGTCTTTGTCTCCAGGTCGCACTTCGTATCGTTCATACCACTAAGTACTACTACGTGTGGTCTCCGACCCAGAAGTGGAAGAAGTGGAGACGCTCTACCACGCTGTTTTTTTACGCTGGGCTCTACCACGCTGTTCATGTCCCACCTTTCACGACGTGGGACATCCAAAGACATGCCCTGTTTGGCACCCTTCGTCGTAAGAGTTGAAACGCTAGTATTCATCGTAAATAAAAATAATTATAAATCAGCAAAGTGATACTATTTTTTGTGAACCAATCAGCAGTGATACTATACCACGCGGTTTCCTTGCTCCTCGATATCGGAAAGAATACTTCCGTTCGCCAACATGTGGGACGTCGACCATCTTGGTCCACTTGCCATGCACGCATAACTCCAAGGAGTCACCTGTGTCGTCGCGCCGCAGATAACAATGACTAATGAGCCGTCAAATCACAGGCCCACTTCCCACTTTGAAGTTGCTCGGACGAAGGAACCATCATGACTTCGTTGAATTCCGCTTGAAGAAAACTACTGTACCAGCAAGATCGCTAGCTACAGTAGTTACTCCAACAGAGGCCTCCTTTCGTTCATAGGATAGGAATATGAAAAACATAGGAAGTGAGATGACATGCATCTCAATTCCTATAGAGAAAGAGATGCCATTTGATGCTTAGGATAGGAATTTTTCCATTTAGTCTAGGCTAATGTACTGGTAATTTGCTCTAAAAACTACAGTAGTAACTAGTACTAGTATTGGTGCATGCTCATACTCAGACACAGACACACACACTAACTACTAGTACTACTACTTCTCACATTCTGGCTAGACGTCGTCGTTCTCCTTCCCGGCTTTGTCGGCGACACCCCACCGTGCTTGGATCTCCGCCGACCTCTCCACAGTAGCACGTGCGTCCTTTTCTTTCTTGCGGCGGCGGGCCTCTCTTTTCTTGAGTGCTTTCTGAATTTTACGCTCCCTCTGTGCGGCTTTGGCCGCCTCTTGCTCTACCGCCCATTCGGCCTTGGCATCTTCAAATTCCTCCCACATAGTTGTGAGGTCGCGAGCGGCGATGAACTCGGCACGGCGGGATGCCATCGCTTCCCTACCATTTTGTGTGCGGTCGTGGGCGGCGAGGAACTCGGCGCAGCGGGATGCCATCGCTGCCTTACCGGTTAGTGTGCGGCGCGGTGGCATGAACGACGCTTGGTGAGAGCTCTGGGGTGGAGTGGCCGGACAACCGTATAGTGCATTGGTTTGTCAAGAGCTCAAGGACAGAAGACGAAGCAAATTTGGATTCCCCTTCAATCCTGGTCATTTATTACCGAGTAAAATGCATTGGTGGTCATCGAACTTGTCTTGATAGCTCACTTTGATCATTGTATACGAGATATGGTGATTAGACGGTCACTGGCTCAGCGTATAGCTCCGTATTTGTCTGGTTGACTAGTCAAACAGTCCGCATGCGCCTCATCAGCTCGTGTTCTTTATCTATCTATCTATGCGGGCCTACCTGTCTTGAAGAAAGAAATAAAAACCAAAATTATGTGTATGTGACATTACTGTTTAGACGTTTGCTGGAGGCCTCCGTGGACACCGAGCATGTATTCACCTGGCTCAACACCAAAGGTCATACTCGTGACTCAGCGCCTTGCTCATGTATATTGTCCATCACAACGACAATCTATAAAACAGCCTAGCTAGAGAGGGTACTATGGTGCGGAGTATGTACTATCGTGAGCAACCGATCATAGTGCCACTGCACACGAGTGTGTGTCTGATCGATTCTTCCATTATTCATAAGTTATGTATGGTTGTGTGGTGTCTAATGGTGGTCATCGAATGCTAGCTGGCGTCAAGAGCGGTTGCACGGACGCCTGGTTGTCAATACGTGCCGCATAAGCTTCCAAGGCTCGTCATCCATGAGTTCACATTTTACCACCACGCCAGCGTCTGACCGCCCTGGCCTACCGAAACCCCTTCCATCGCTAGCGAGCGCTTCCCGCCTGAAAAGATCACCGTCTCTCCATAACGTCAATGCCGCATTCACCATCCTTAACTGTAGGTGCATTTGGTGTGTCACTGACATGCGGGCCTGATGCCCGTTGGGCCCACATGTTAGTGAGACAACGCACCTGCGGTTAAGTCACTGAAGCAGCATCCGCATTCACGCCCGACGCGACCTCTCACTGGCGCCGGCATTGCAGCAGCACGTCGGCCGAGAGAGCGCCACCCGTGCGGCATCCCGGTGCAAGCGACTGCTCCGCGTTAATGACACCACGGCTGCCGATGAACCTACTCCGCTGCCAGCCGTCCATCCGTCTGTCGCGGCTCATTGCCATTCGCCTGCTATATTAACTTGAGCCCCAGCACCCACCCATAGCGAAAGACCCACACTCATTCTCCTCCGGTCCCTTCCTTTTGTTGGCACCACTCCAACCATGGCCTCCGGCACTCCAAAGATCTCTTGGACGTACTGTCGCAGGAGCAGACGAAGGACATCGGTGGCTCCGCTCCGGGCGCGCTCCAAAGCTTTCTTGTACATACTCTCGCAGGAGCATACGAAGGAGATCGCCGGCTCCCCCCCGGCCGCCCTCCGCCGCCACGACCACGAAGCCGGCGCGCGTGCGCGGGTGCAGCCGGCAGCGAGGAAGAGTAGTACACGGTAGGTCGCCACCGCTCTGGTCCTAGGAAGGCCACCGCTCCTCCACTCACTCGATGCCAATCTTGGTGGGATAAAAATCGGTGGCCGATTAGCCGCTTGATGGTGACGTGGAGGCGAAAATCTTCATAACCTTGTGCTCCGGAGGAGGAGGTTATCGAGGCGGATAAGGAGGAGGCAAAGGCAATGGCCGGCTTTCTCAGGTTCATGGTCGGACATGGTGGTCGGGGCCCGGCGATCATTTAGATTAGGTTTACAGTAGGTTTTAGTACGGTTTGTGCGAAATATGTAATGAATTTCATCCAGTTTATAGGAAAAGTTCTCGAAATGTAATGAATTTCATCCGGTCAATTTGAAATTTGCTTTGTTTGCACGAATTTCGTCCGGTTAGTTCATATAGTTGTCGAAAGGTATGCGGGCAGCATCGGATGGCATCCATCAGTGTCCTCGGACAGATGCCGGTGTAAATTTGTGGGCCAGCGCTGGAGATGCCCTAACTATCATGCTACAATCGCTAACAATCCTCCATTATTTGGCAGGGAATAGTTATCCCTCGATCAAAATCAGATCCGTGGTGTTTCGCACTCCTCCCGCGTAAGAGTGTAAACTCTTGCTTACATAAAATGGAGCAAGTGGATGGCATTGTAGCACGTCATATCACTTGAACTAGCCCGCCTAACGAGCGGGAAAGCACCGACCTCGTCACTTTGTTCTGGATTTCTATCGATCGATCGCGCGAAAATGTTACACTTCGCAACTTCTAAAGGAAAAGGCGGCACACTTACGACTCATACGCGTCGCAACCCCGACAGTCCGCCTCGCATGCCGCTCACCAGAGGGGACACGCGTTGTCTTGCAATTTCACTGACATGTGGGACCGTAATTGAATAAACCGTCAATAGCCGAAATCTAATCGCTCGGCGGGCATCGGTTGAGAAGAGATAAATGGGGGAAGGAGAAGAGATCGCCCGCCCGCCGCGCATGGACTCCAAGAAATATATGGTGATAATGTGAGGTGGGCCATGCCGGAGTCCGGACCACTTCCGGAGCCCGCTCTCACTGCCCTGGCCCCTCTAGACGCCAGCTGCCCGCCGCATGCATGCATAGAAAGTAGTACTCCTTATGTGGAGGAGAGAGAGGCATTGACAAAGTCAAGAAGTGGGCTCTACAAGAGCCCGTCTCTACATGTGCTCCTAGGTAAAAAGGCATAAAAAACAATTGTGTCTTAAAAAAGAAAGGTAAAAAACATTTGAGAGGAAATAGATAGAGAGAAAGTGAGAAAAAGCTGTAACCTGGGCATTACATGAGGAAGGAGGGAGTGGTGCACATGCCAAGTTCACTGGTCTGCCGTGTTTCACACTCCTCCGTCGTAACAATGGAGACAATAGCTTTCATCAAAATAAACAATGAATACTGCTGCTCGTCCTCTATATCGGAAAGAATACTTTCATTCGCCGACATGTGGGACGTCGACCATCCTGGTCCACCGCCATTTACAAAATTATCTGGTCTACCCGGTCAGATCGCAGGCCCAACCATTCCCATCGTAAGTTGTTGAACAAAGGAACCATCATGACTTCGTTGAATTCCTCTTCTTCAAGAAAACTTACTGTACCGCAATATCTGCTACCACACGCCAAGACCGGACGGCATTGTACCACGCCATATCTTTGAAACCCACTAGGCCAAACTAGCCCGCCTAGGTCATCTATTTTGGAGCGGAGGGAGTACGCCTCTAGACCGCTATGATTTTGTGTTGCACGTTCCCTGTACTTTTGCTACGATTTTCCTACCCTATGAACCAAGTGAGGCCTGAATGTATGTCGACTATTGTCTGATCGATCGCTAAGCCTACAATTTTAGGAGCTAGGGCTATTGGTCGATCGACGAGGGATAAGTATAAATGTACCACGAGCTCATCAGCCCCAACGTTTCTCTTCGGTGAGTGTTTTGCAAGTACTATAGCTCGCACAGTAGCTAGCCTACTAACACCAAGAATCATCAAACAAGCCCTGCTGATATGATAAACAGTTCAAACTTACATCTAAGCATGCCATATATTACATCAAAAGCTGGTGAGGATACATCTGTTTCCATAACTCGGAGAGGGTTCGCATGATTCATCGCATAATTCACTATCAAACAAAAGTAGCAAGATCCGCCCACACAAGACAGTGCACTAGCCTAAGATGGTTTGATAACACGCACCATTCTGGTAATTAAACACAGGGCAATGCAAACTACCCTGAAGGATTAGCGCGACCAACTATTTCTTGTCATCGATCTCTCGGGCAATGACCACAAGACGGACAACGACATGGGAATCGATTTTGGGGCGATGTTCGCAGGATCGACCGCGACATCGAATCGATCTTCGGGCGATGTCCACAGGATGGACAGCGCATCGAATCGATCTCCGGCGATGCCAACAGACGGGCCACGACATCGGAATCATCAAGGACGTCCACCGGCACCTGCACAACCCTAACATATTAGCAAGCACATTGTAAATAATCAAAAACTACAACTATGGTAATAAGCCATTATTTTTTACCTTGTGCAGCTCACCGGGGGATCTCATCCCTCCGGGGGCCATCTCCTCGTCCTCGATGGGGGCCATCACCTTGCCAGGGGAATACTGCTTCTCAACAGCGACTATCTCCTCAAACTCGGTCTTGAGCCTCACATAGGTGGCAATCAGAGTTCCTGGGGTAGGCACAGTGGGGCCCTTGCTGTTCTTCTAACTTTCTTTGAGGAGCTCGTCCGCCAACGTCCCCAACTCTTGGGCCAGTGCTTGTTTCTTGGAGTTCTTCGTCTCCATGGGTTGGCCCGCCAACATGGTCAACTCGTTGGTTGGTGCTCGCTTCCTGGAGATCGCTCTCTCCATGGGTTGTCCGCCGCAACTCTTTGCCTAGTGCTCCGAGGATCCATCAATGAACCGACAAACAAAAAGCAATCAAAAGGAAACCACAATCACAATGAAAACGGAAAATAATAGGATGTGAGAATCGGTCGGTGCTTCACAAAAGAAGATTCTTGGAATGAAAATATAGCAGCATAACTGATTCGCCCACCTTTCCTTCGCTTGCATGTAAGAAAAATGGCGAAGTGAGTAGCACGGAGTGAGGTTTTCTTCAAGAAAGGGAAGAAAGGGCTTGAACGAGCGTTCCAGTGAAATGATGGTTGCTTCGTCCAGTCCAACTTGGAGGCCACCTTACCACTGCTGGTAAAGGTGTGGGATTTGTGATATGACGCGTCATGACGGCCACACCGTGGTGACAGGTGAGTCTCGACTGTAGCACCGCGCTGTAATTTGGTGGATGGCACGCGGGCCCGGATGCTTTGAAATGTCCCGCATGAAGATAGAGCGGCTAATCATATACTACCTCCTTTCCGGTTTATAGGGCTCAATTCAAAAATTTCACCAACCAAGGTAGATGGTGAGTGGTGGAATCCTTTTTGTAATTTGCAAAAGCACCCAATTAATGCTCTTGTTTTCTTAAAAAAATTGGGTTTACCAATGTATTAATTGCAATGCATGCATGCATAAAGTACATGCATTGGTCAATTTTCTCTTAATACATGCATGCAATTATTTAATGCACCTTGGAATCTGAACTTGTGATGGGGAACAACCAAATTGAGCCTTATAAAATGAAAAAACTAAGATTTTGAGATAAGCCCTATAAACCGGAAAGGAGGGAGTAGGAGTGCTCAATATTGTGCACCGCGACCAAGGGGGAGAGGAAAACGAGAGAACTACGTAATTAATGCATGAGTTTAATTAGGGTAGTTTTGTAAAGTACGAGATACATTCGTCTAATCGCAAAATGCCTTGGTTCATGAGATTTGAGATTTGAGCCCTATAAACCGGAAGGGAGGGAGTACTGCACACGGTGTAGTCTAGTCACTTGTTGAAATCTCTAGAAAGGCAAATATTCCTTTCCGGTTTACAGGGCTATACTACTCCCTCCGTCTAGGTGTGTAAGTCATCTTGACTTGTACTAGAAAAAAGTAAGTGTAATTCCCCCTAAACAATAAAATATGTTGACATGGGGAGGAACATATTTACTAGTTATATCATCTGCAATTGCCTGAATCTCAAGACGTTCCTCAAACCAATCATATACTTTATTGATATAGGTAACTAACCCGAGTCCCCCTCTAAGAGCCGTATATGAAAATTTCATCTCGTATGGCTCAAGCAGAAACACAAAAAATTTCAACGAATATTAGAAAAAAGGTTACGAAAACCAAATAGTCCCAAAACACTTAGGCGCCATGCATTAACTTCTACCTTGTTTCTTGTTTCTTGACATATCAACCAATAAGAGATGAGAGGTGTGCATGCTTTTAATGACTTGCAATAGATAGTTCATTGCATGCAATGCTATTAATTAGCAAATAAACATTGGTGACCCCAGGAGGAAACAGTGCTAAGCGCGTGGACCTATGCAGAATGAGTATCAACCAATGGATAATGGAGTTTAATTGTTAAACAATAGCAATTTTGTCTCATGCAAGAGCCTGGCTAGTACTCCAAGGAACCGCACCACGCGAGCATTCGCAACTACCACGTTCGGGTTGCGCTTGGCTCTTCGCCTCTTCGAGAAGACGAACAATGATGTTACTCCTACTTCTACCGTATCGAATCCACTGCTGCATGTCCGTCCACCTCGTGCGGGAGGGATAGCGTGTGAAGTTTACTTATCTGCTCCTGCCATTGTGTCTATGACAGGTGGGCCCAACAGGTGGTTGGCCCTCCTATCATGCAGCCAAAGGCAGGTGCAGTTAAGGCACCGGAGCTCAGTCCGCGAGGGAGAGGGTGTTGTAGTAATCAAATTTCTCGATCTTGTACGAGTTGACGAAGATAGGGGTTGCTTGCTTGCTAGGGTTGCTCACTACATATATATAGGCTGGAGCCTCCGCGCTTGCTTGCTAGGGTTTCTCTATTCACACACTCTCATCCTCTCCTGATCTAAACCAGATAGGGGTAGTAACACTGTCTTTCTCCCTTCAAAAAACACCGGCTTTCTATCCTCACCGCTGGTTACAGATCCGGACGTATCCCCCTCCGCCGGTGAAGGGGAGGAGGGGCAACATTTAGGCCGTCGTCGACAGAGAGGGAGGAGATCCACTGCCGGCCGAACCGTTATCTCTGGCCGAGCGCCGACACGGGAGGTCCTCCGATCCCTTCGTCGTTGCCTGTGAGCGGATCCGGCCTCCCACCGTCCACCTATCCACATCCCGATGACCTTCAGGTATATCTTCGTTCGAAACCGCCTTAGCTCTACTTCCCTAGCTCGCTACGTTGCTGCATGTGCATCATTTTCTACCTCTCAGCCCCTCTCGATCGAATGGTCCAACGTCACATATTTTTTTTCTTCTATTGTTAGAGGTAAAGCTACTTCATGGAGTCGAATGTTGTACTCCCTCCGTCCGAAAATACTTGTCATTGAAATGGATGTATCTAGATGTATTTTAGTTCTAGACACATCCATTTTGATGACAAGTAATTCCGGACAGAGGGAGTACTTAGTTCAAACAAGAAATAAAGTGGGGGTGGGGGAATTTAGTATGTACATCGGACTTGGTACAAACAAGAAGGAAAGGGGGTGAAAGTAGTACAGACTGGTCATCCAACCGGTCTCTTGGTCGAAAAGGGAAATATAGGGGTAACGTTGTACAAAGTGGTCTGACCAGGACTAGATTTGCTAACCACACATAGGAGTAGGTGGCTAGAGTGAACAAAAATGGGACCAACCCAGATATGTTTCTTGGATGTTTGTTTCTCGGGGCAACAAACTATGAATCACCACTTTATGCCCCTGTTTACGTACATGGTGCTGGACTGCTGGTGCACCCACTGTCCCAGCTGTTCTTAATCTAATGTCCCTTGTAAAAATTAAGCCATGCCACTGTTATAAGCCATGACAAGTTTAGCCAAATGTTTTTGCCTGTAATTGTTTGAGACTCTGACTGTTTCCTCTGTGCTTTTTTGTGCAAACAGGGATATCCAATTTACATGGTTGCTGTTGTGACCTTTTGGTGCACTGCACAAAACTCTTCTTAAAAGAAGTGACTTTTGTGCTGTTTAACTGGAATGTCAGAATGGAACAGTTGGTTCAATTTGGTGGAACTGCACAAAGGGAGATCTGTGTTCCAATCCTCATCATCCATATTGGCGCCATAACCTTCCTTTAGGTAAGAATGATATTTAATGCATGTGTTCATCTCTATTTTCCGAATGCCATGAGAAAATAATGGTGTCGTTACTAGTACACTTGTACTCCCTCACTGACAAAACCAATTCTGAATTAGAAGGCCAATCATGTACTTGGTTTCACCAACTGGTGAGGAGAAAGAGAAACAGAGCATGAAGAGGAAGAAAATGAAGAATAAACATTGCCAAGGCGATCTTGCTGAAGCCAGAGGCCTCGGTCGAGGCCATTCAAGGGCTCCGGCAACGACTACCTTACATGTGATACGATCCTCCAGGGAGCCCTTCCACTTCTGCTATCTCACTTAATTAATTAGGAGTACTTAAGTACCACTAACTTATTACTGCCTAATTTTCTTGTTGAAGTTAAACAAATCTTTAGTAGGACCCTATGTTGAATCATGTACGTGTGTATGTTTGTCTATGGAGGTGAATCATGTGGTGGAGCAGGGAGGGAATATTATTAGTGTCATGACATAATAGTGCTATTGTTTTGCATGTCAATTTATTGCCATTGGTTCAATGAGGCAATGTTTTGCGTATTGTCCATCATGAATTTGATGCTACTGTTTGAGTAATATGCTAATGTCTTCCTATCCTTTCTCACTAAGCTAATGAAGGTTTCACCTTGTTCCTACTTGTGCAAACAGAGATCATGTTGTGCCAATCATACATTTTAGTGGAACTACACAAGACAATACAATGAACTATATCCCAGCCAGTGCTTTAACTATGCTGGAAGTTCTTGATAATCTTTCGATATAATCTCAGTACTGGTAAACAAGAGTAATTTCAACCATACATTTTAAGTGCACAAAAATATATACTATCGTGTGATTCCAGTGAGTGCTTTATCATATCTTATGGGACTACATGAATAAGCGTGTTTTCTCAGGTTTGTACAGGCCTAAGGCCTTCATCCATATTAGTTTGCTGTCATCTCTATTTGTACCGTGCTACTGTCATGAGAAACTCCTTTATCTTTGCACGTTAAAGTTTTGCAACCTATGATAAATGGCAATGCTTTGAGTGTTGAGTTGAGCTAATTGGCATTGATTAAATAAACTAATACCTCTCTTTAAGCAAGACTACTATGTTGCTAACTTTACCCATTAAGATAATGAGGGTGCTTCTATTTGTTAGTGTATGTTTCATCAACTAGTCCCACTATTACAGTAATCTCACTCTCTCAATATATGTGCCAACAGGGATGCTCGATTTTGGTGGAACTGCACAAAAACTTTGGGTGCTTCATTGCCTCAACAGCTTCCGTCCTTTCCTGTCAGTCGTTAATCTCCGCTTGCTTTCTTCCTTTGTTGTCACCGCTTGGCTTATCTCGGCTTCCGGTCAAAGGAAATAGTAATTGATATGCTACCTCACACAGGTTGGTACTGGTCTTTATCCTGATTATTGTGCTGTCATATGTATTGGTAATTTGGTATTGTGCTACTGTTTGCCGATTTCATAAAGGAGTAATTTGGAGCCTGAACTCGCAGCAAATCATTACATCGGGTGATTTCAGAGAACTGCACAAAATGATCGATGGACAGGTACTTATGTTGCTGCTATGTACTCCAAAGTTCACTCGGACAACCAGATCGACTATGGAAGCGTAACTCATAGCATTAGACACATCATGCATCGAAGCGGAATGGGCGAGAGCTTTTGATGGATTTGCGGTGGTTGATAAACCGATGTCGGCTGTCCTTATGAACTGTGACAATCAAGCGGTGATTGCCAAGGCTAAGAGTTCAAAGGACAACATGAAATCCACAAAGCACATAAGAAGAAGATTGAAATCTGTCAGAAAATCAAGAAACTCCGGAGTAATAGCGTTGGATTATATCCAGATGGCTAAGAATTTGGCAGACCCTTTTACAGAAGGGCTATCACGGACGATGTTGACAAGAAGTGCCTATATTCATTAGAGTATCAACCGGCGTCAACCAATTGTCAAACTCCAAGTATTAGGAAAGTGAATGCCAAAAATATTGCTTGGTGCATAGCCCAGAAAAACGCAGTCCAGTCTTTGGTCCCAACTTGTGCCTTTTGGTTATCGGCACATATGGTAGCGAACTATATGGCATGGAGTCTAAAGATTCCGGACAAGTTGGTTGACGCAGATATTCATCGGCACTTAATCGATCACGCACGCCAAGGATGCTCCATTTCAGTTGAACTACACAAAACATTTGGGTGGTTCATTTTCTCAACCGCCTCCTTTCTCGGCTGCAATGTAGAATTTTGGCGAGATACAGGACCAAGATGAGCCAGTAAACTAGTTGGATGAAAGTAGTGGCCAAGCTGCTCAAACCTCCCTCGCACGAGGCCACTATTTGAGGATAAACCTACAAGCAAAGTTCAGATTGTGCATGGTTGCCTCTTATGTACTCGAAAGTTTACTCGTACAAGGACTAATTTTAGCAAGAAGTACCTCCGATTGAGCACCATTTACCGTCTGTACCCTAGGTAATTAAAGTTCGTCCATGGATCATATTGGTTGTGATCTCAATCATTTGGATGCATAAACATCTTGAACATGTGTATATCTGAATCTTTTGTGAATTATGTATGAATATTGTCGTGTGATCTATCAATCATTTGGATGCATAGATATGCTGAGCTTGTGTATATATGAATCTTTTGAGTTGTTGATAGTGAATGTTGGCTATGAATATGAACTTGTCCTGTGAACCTGAGTTTGATATGAATGTTTACCTTTTACGTTGTATTTGTGTGTGAACTTGTTAGTACGCTTCTTGTGGGGTATAAAACGCAGGTCTCTTATAAAAGTAATGTTGTGTCCAATTTATGTTTTCCCTTCTAACCACATTATATATATTTATATTATTACTATTATCGTATATTTTATAGAGACTTATATATACATTATAAAAACATCCCACCTGTTATTAACTTATAAAAGTAAATGTTTAACGGAAGTTGGCAAGGAAAATCCTGGTTGTTTTTGACTCACAGGCAAGGAAAATCCTGGTGATTGCGTACAAAAGCTTGCGATGATTTTAAGGACCAATTTAATAATAATGCGCTCATTTTTATTTTGAGCAATAACTCGCTAATTTCTTAATTATTTATATATAAAAATGTGCCTCTCCAGTTTACTCTTTGATATTAATTGCTCCTTCTAACATAACATTATATATATATATATATATATATATATATATATATATATATATATATATATATATATATATATATATATATATGGGCCTGATTGACGCGAAATTATTTGTTCACCCAGCTCAGTAAATGGACTGTACATTCTAGAAAACATGGGTTAAATATATGCCACATTTTTGCGGTGACATGTGGGCCAATAGGTCGGAAACCTCATGAGGCGTTGTTAACCGTCAACAAATGATTGTGTCATCCACAACCATTCGATTTATATACAACGGCCGCATGCACCTTCAATCTCTCGTCTTCTTCCTCCAGGTCGCCGGGGCGCTTTGGTCCGCCTCCGGCGGCTAGCGGGTCTGCTTAGCACGCATCGCTGCGAAGCGCTACCCCACTGCGGGACAGGCTATCCCTCCATCCCTCGACACCTCCTGTTATTCTCCACAGACTACAGCTGTAAGTGCATCTAGTGCCCCTTAGTGATTCTGGTGTATTGAAGACTTATAGGTTAAGGAACTAATGTGTTTATGAGTGTACACAGGTCTATAAGTCTATGAGGAGTTTGATATTTACAGAGAAAGTCGACCCCTAAAAATGAAGTTCTTCGACTGAAGACTTTGATATTCTGAAGACTTTCTGAAGACTTTGAAAGTGAAGAAATTGGTGTGACCTTGAAGACTTGGTATTCATTTGAGGAACATGAAGCGTGAAGAATTTTGTTTTCATAGTTTCGTTTTCTCTTTCTTGAGTCATAGGAAACACCGTACTGTTAAAGGGGGTCGAGGAAATACTAAGGAAAAATTTCCATGTGATGCTCAACTCAAAATCCTACACCTACCAATCCCTTCGAGTGAAGCCTTTGGGAATCTCATACAGTTCAGTCAATTTATTCAAAGGATGTAGACGAAGTTCTTACGGTCGTTGAGGAATTTGTTTCGACCGAGGAGTTAGGAATTCGCCAGTCGGATTGCCTACACAATGAGGAACATGATAGCCCCGAGGAATTTGAGAATCAAATTTCGACCGTTCTTGTGTCTGGCCACTGTCCCAAAATATCTTATCCACCTAACGGTCATATCATTGAAGGGCATTTATGTCTTATCATGTCGGGCTGCTCGCTAGGCTATAAATAGCCGCCCCCTACAACCACTAGCCGGTTGGCTGCTCTAAGAGAACTTGACACTTGTCATTTGAGAGCAACCCATCCTCTGAGGACTTTGAGCGAAAATCATCGAGTGAGGAAAAATCCAAAACCAAACCCTACAAACCCAAAGTGATTGAGCATCATGAAGAGATTGATCTGCGTGGATCCGACGCTTGTTACCTTTGAAGACTGTGCTTCTTCCAGACGGTTAGGCGTCATGGTCTAGAGCATCCAAGAGGAATTGTGGATTGCCGAGTGACCAAGTCTGTGAAGGTTTGGAAGTCGCCTGAAGACTTACCACGAGTGATTGGACGAGGTCTGTGTGACCTTAGTTCAAGGAGAATACGGTGAGGACTTGGTGTCCCGAGTTGCGTGCTTTCGGCGATTGGGTGTCCGGACTGTGTGTCCTCTAGTTTAAATACTCGGCCGCTCCAACCAGACGCATAACCGAGACAGCAGTTGGAACTGGTCTACCAAATCATTGTCTTCACCAACCTAACAGGTTCTATTTCCTCAACTCTTTCATTTCCTCATTCTTGTGTTGAGTGTTCGTTCATATTTGTGTTTGAAGACTTTGATCAAGACTTTCTCAATTTCCCAGTTCAATTTCTTGATCTGTTTGTCTTCATCTTGTGCTATCCTGTGTTTACGCTTTCGTACTCTTTGATTGTCTTCATTTCATCATGATGACCATGCCCGCATTCTCTTATGCTTACTTCGAGTACTTATTCTCGCTGCAAGTGGTTCTTCACTTAGGAATTTCCTCACCGCAAATTCCTCATTGAAGAATTCTTAAAATCGCCTATTCACCCCCCTCTAGTCGATATAAGCACTTTCAATTGGTATCGAGCAAGGTACCCCTTGTTTCGTGTGATTTTGGTTTAACCACCTGGAGTTTTAGTTATGTCGACCGCAGGTATGATCAAGGTCTCAGCTGGGTGTCCTGCCTTCGATGGGACGGACTACCCCTCATGGAAGAACAAAATGCAAATGCATCTTGAGGCAATTGACAACGATCTCGGTATGTTGTGGAAAATGGTGTTCCTCACCACACCTTCTCCGAATGCTGCCGATGTGAAGAGGTTCAAGCAACTCGATTCTCAAGTTAAGAATATCATATGTGGCCATCGAGCAAAGGACAATATGGAAGAGTGAGTGCTTTGGAAACTGCTAAGCTCATCTGGGACAGGCTGTCCAAAGTAAATGAAGGAGTCTCAACTCAGCATGACTCTCGAGTTGATGTTCTTCGCAATCTCTTCAACCGCTTCAAAAGACTCGACAACGAAAATGTTCAACAAACCTTCGATCGCCTCACTGACATCTCAAATGAGCTTTAAGCGCTTGGTGCCACTGACATCACCAACCATGAGGTGGTGAAGAAATTGTTGAGATAGCTTGATTCCTCATTTGATACTCGCAGCGATGATACAAGAGTGTGCCGACTACAAGTCACTTGATCCAGTGATATCCTCAAGAGGCTAAATACTCACGAGTTCTGAGTTCTGAAAAGAGAGATCTCTATGGTTCTAGCTATGGAAAATCACGTGCCTCAAGGCCAAGGCTGTGTCTGAATCTGATTGTGAAGACTCGTAGTAGCCTTGGAGATCTGAAGAATTGACCAGAGCTAGCACCGCTCGTGAAGAAATTCCGAAGTTCTCAAGACATGGTCGCTTTGGAAAATCCTCAAGGAGCAGTGATTCCTCATCCAGTGACTATAAGAGAAGACTTTGCCACAAATGCAAGAAATCTGGTCACTACATTCAAGATTGTCCTCAGTGGGAAAAGGAATTAAAGAAGAAGAAATACAAGGATTAAAATTCTGATGACGCTAAGAAGAAGAAGAAATCGTCGAAATCTTCATCATCAAAATCCTCAAAGCCTTCTTCTCACAAGAAGAGCAGCTCCAAGAAGGCTCGGGCATTCATTGGCAAGGAAATGGACTCTGAAGCTGAATCTGAGGAACATGAGTAAGAGGAGGCATCAGAAGAATCCGAGTCTGGTGTGGCGAGTCTGGCTCTCGCTACTACTTTCGTCAGCAAGTCCATCTTCAACTCTGAAGAAAATGAACTCACCAACAAAGCTGATGAAGATAGTGATGACTATGCTCCCACCTATTGCTTCATGGCAAAGGGTGCCAAGGTACTCAAATATACCTCCTCTGAATCTAGTGAAAATGAATCTGATGAAGATCTAAAGCCCAACTACTCAAAACTTGCTAAGATTGCTGTAAAACAACAAAGGGCTTTTGAAAAGGTTCAAAACATGCTAGATAAAAGTGATGATATGTTGGGTGAAGAAATGGATCGCACTAAAGCCCTGACTGAAAATCTTCAGAGACTTCAGTCTAGGCTTGACAGCCTTCAAGGTCATCATAACACTCTCTTGTCTGATCATGAGAAACTTTCTTATGAATTTCTTCAAAGAAAGCAAGATCTTGAGAAGCTAAGAGTGAGTTATGGAGATCTTCAGAAGGAGCGTGATTCATTATTTGCTCAACAAATCAGCGCTTCTCAGGAAGAATTTGTTCCTCCATGCTTAAAGTGCATTGAACGTGAATCTGCTAATTCTTCACCTGAATGTTCAAATGCTTCAACTGTTACAAATTCTTCACCTACCTCTGCTATAACTAATTCCTCATCTGAGGACATTGCTAGTATCACTGACGATGCAGGGTTGAAGGAATTCTACATGACAGGCATGTACAAAAGCCTCAAAGGGCATCAGACTCTTTGTGATGTGCTTAAAAAGCAGATCCTCAACAGAAACCCTAGGAAAGAGGGTATTGCCTTTGAGAGGAAACTCAATGTTGATGGAACATATTGGAAGCCTGAGCAGTACCCCAAAACCTCATGGATTGTTGCAAAGGGACCTCCATTTGATCCATCTAACTTATCTGGCTTTACATGTGAATCTCCTCATTCTTCTGATGAGTCATTTGACTCCAACTATAAACTGTTCAAAAATCAGAATGGTGAAGTATTTGCTAGATATGTTGGCACTAACTGCAGGAACGGTTCCCCTATGAAGAAAATCTGGGTTCCCAAGAAGTGCCTTGAAAGTCTTCAGGTGAATGTCTTCATGACACCACCTGTGAAGAAAAGGAACCCCAGATCAAACTCTTCATACGGACCAAATTCCTCACATGGATCAAATTCCTCAAAAGGATCAAAGTCCTCTATGATTATCATCGTGCTAACAACTCTGTTTCGCAGGGTAGAGCTAAGGGCTATGAATATGTGTATTATTCTTCAAACCAATATGTTCATAAGTCCTCGAAGAATTTCTCTGCTTATTCATATGCTTATCCTAACCCCTCTTATGTGAAACGAAATGGATTGGCCTCCATGCCACCATTCTCATATGGAGCTCGCAGAGTGATGAACTCTTTGCCACCCCTTCAGATGTGGGTGGTGAAGAAAAAGAACTAATCTCTTCTGCAGGGTCAGGCCTCCAAACGTGCTTTAACGTCTGAAGAATTTGCTGGGGGCCTAACAAAAATGCCTGAAAGGACGCAGGCTAATCATGAAGAAATGAACCTTCATTTCACACGTCCTCCTCTCGCTTATCTCATTATCTTGCTCGATGAAATTCATCGATGAAATTGATATCATATTCTTCACCGATGAAGTATATGAGATCGTAAGTTGCACTAATTCATCTGCAGGATGATCAACCCAAAGCCAATGAGTGGGTCCTCGATAGTGGATGTACAAATCACATGACTGGTGACAAGAATCTATTGATGGATGCTCCCTTATCACCGTCACATCTCAAGCATATCATCTTTCTTGACAAAGGCAAAAGTCGTATTGGGTCTTGGTAAGGTTGCGATCTCTAAGGACATACACATGGACAAAGTCATGCTTGTTGAGTCCTTAGGATACAACCTCATGTCGATCTCAATGCTTTGTGATCTTGATATGGTTGTTGTCTTTGGCAAGTATCGTTGTGTTGTGATCATGGAAGCTGAGAATTCCAAAGTCTTGAAGGCTTTAGGAGAGGAGACTTGTATATTGTTGATTTCTACTGGGACCACAACCAGCCGTGTGTCTACTTGCAAAAGCTTCGAAGGCTGGCTATGGCATCGGCGACTTGGTCACGCAGGCATGAGGAATTTGCACACGCTTTGCGAAGAAGAAGCATGTCATTGGCATTGAAAATGTCAATTCCTCAAGGATCACTTGTGTGGAGCCCGTGAAGCTGGAAAATGACCAAGGCCAAGCATCCAACGAAGACTATCATGACCACTACTCGTCCATTCGAATTGCTTCACATGGACCTCTTTGGTCCTAATCATTACTCAGCAGTCACTAATGATGCATCACTATATGGCTTTGTTATTGTTGATGATTACTCTCGTTACACATGGGTACACATTGTTACTTACAAAATGAAGTGCAGGAAGTCTTCAAACGATTTTCCTCGAGGGCTTCAACTAACTTTGGTGTGAAGATCGACACATCGGGAGTGACAATGGAACTGAGTTCAAGAATTCGGTCTTGATGCCTATCTTGATGAACTTGGTATTACTCATGAGTTATCTCGCTCCCTATACTCCTCAAAAAATGGCGTCGTGGAGCGCAAGAACAGAACTCTTGTTGAGATGGCTCGCACTATGCTTGATGAATACAAAACGCCTCATCGCTTTTTGGATTGATGCAATTGATACCGCGTGCCACATCATCAACAGAGTATATCTTCACAAATTCTTCAAGAAGACTGCCTATGAACTCCTCACGACAAGAAACCCAATGTGAGTTATTTCAAAGTCTTGATTGCTAAATGCTGGATTAGAGATCCTCATCACAATTCTAAATTTGCACGAAAGCACATGAAGGTTTTATGCTTGGTTACGGAAAGGACTCGCACACCTACAGAGTCTTCAACATCGCTCTTCACAAGATTGTTGATATCTGTAGATGTGCGGTTCGATGAAACTAATGGCTCGCAAAGAGAGCACCTACCTTCGTGTTAGATGAACCAGCACCGAGGAATCTATCAAGTTCAAGGCAACTGAAGATGTCATTCCTCATCAAGAATCTGCTGAAGAATTCATTCTCAGACGTGAAGAATGAAGAGCTGATGCACCGAGGATAATGTGAAGAAAATGGTATCAAGAAAATGCTGATCAAATTCCTCGACGACAACCAGCTCATCCTCGCGTTGCAAAAGAAGTGCAAGTTGACAAGATCATCAATGACATTGAAACACCAGTCCTCTCACACGCTCAAAAGCTTCACATTTATCTAACTTTTGTGGGCACTATGCTTTTGTCTCTATCACAGAGCCCACTAAGGTAGATGAAGCATTTTCGAGCCCGAGTGGATTCAGGCAATGCAAGAAGAATTACATCGTTCGAGCTCAACAATGTCCGGAACTGGTCAAACGTCCAGATCCTCGCAAGCATAATATCATTGGCACAAAGTGGATCTACCACAACAAGCAAGATGAAAATGGCCTTGTGGTGAGGAATAAGGCACGACTTGTAGCTCAAGGCTACACACAAAGTTGAAGGAATTGATTTCGATGAAACTTTTGCACTGTTGCTAGACTTGAGGCTATTCACATATTACTTGCTTATGCTAACCATCATAATATCACTTTATATCAAATGGATGTGAAAAGTGCATTCCTCAATGGTAAGCTCTAGGAAGAAGTATATGTTGCTCAACCCCCAGGTTTTGAAGATCCAAAGAATCCCGACAAAGTCTTCAGACTCAACAAGGCCCTCTATGGCCTCAAACAGGCCCCAGGCGTGGTATGATACATTGAAGGAATTCTTCGTGAAGAATGGCTTCACACCCGTTCACTCGACCCTACTCTCTTTACTAAATCATATGATGGTGAACTGTTTGTGTGCCAAATATATGTTGATGATATTATCTTTGGTTGTCTCGACCAACGTTATAGTGATGAATTTGCCTATATGATGAGTGAAGAATATCAAATGTCTATGATGGGAGAGTTGAAATTCTTCTTAGGTCTTCAAATTAAATCAACAACACAATGGCATATTCATATCTCAGAGAAATACCTCAAAGATGTCTTGAAGAAATTCGCATGCAAGATTGCAAAGGCGTTAAAATTCCTATGCCCACAAATGGCCATCTATGCAATCGATGAAAATGGTATTGACTTGATCACAAGGTATACCGCCCATGATTGGTTCTCTATTGTACTTATGTGCATCTAGGCCAGATATAATGCTTAGTGTTTGCATGTGTGCCCGATTTCAAGCTACACCAAGGAATCACACCATAAGGTTGTGAAGCATATTCTTCGATATCTAGCTCACACACCAACACTAGGATTATGGTACCCCAAGGGCTCTACTTTTGATCTCATTGGATATTCGACTCGACTATCTTTGGTGATCGTGTGGACCGGAAGTCAACATCTGGTACTTGTCATTTCCTGACGATCTTTGGTCCGTTGGTCCTCAAGAAACAGAATCTGCGATATCGCTTCATCTCTGGAAGCTGAATACATTGCTGCTGGCTCTTGTTGTGCTCAATTGATGTGGATGAAGCAAACTCTCAAGGACTATGGCATCAACGTGAAGAATGTGCCTCTCTACTGTGACAATGAGAGTGCCATCAAGATTGCTCACAACCCTGTTCAGCACTCGAAGACAAAGCACATTCAGATTCGTCATCATTTTCTTCGTCATCATGTGTTGAAGGGCGACATCTCCATCGAGCATGTGAAGACTGAAGAACAGCTAGCCGATATCTTCACAAAGCCCTTGGATGAGAAGAGATTTAGCAAGTTGCGGTGTGAGCTAAATATCTTAGAATCTTTGAATGTTCTTTGAAAAGGACACACATCCTGAGACTTATGCAAAATTGATGACTTAGATGTGCAACACATGAAGAAACGTTTTTCTTCAATCAATGAAGAATAACACTCTAAGTGTGAAGAAATTAATGAAGAATTTGATTCTGAGAACCCTACAACAATTGTACGCGGTGTCTGAAATCATCATTCTTATACGGTGCGTCACGCCACCACCAAAATTGAAAATCTTCAATTTGAGTTTTTCCTCAGTTTTTGAAATTCTTCAGTTTTTCAAATTCTTCAACTTTGCAAAATCTTCACTGTTTCCGTTGTCTTTCTTCATTGACTATATATATATATATATGGGTTTATGTCCTCTACAACATTCACTTATGGCTATTTCTTCAAGTTGCGTTTTCTGCTAAGTGAATGTGATCGGACCCTCCCCCCTCTATGCTATACTAAACCTAATCTATTCACAAATTCTTCATGTGCGTTCTATTTGAAACACGTTCAAAATCTTCACTATGTCCTTGTCAGCTGAAGAAATTGCGAACGGAACTTTTAACTTATCTTATCCAAATTTTCGGTTTTGCCGCTCAAACCGTTCCGCATCCCACGATAAACTTATCTATTCACCCACGATCTAACACAATCTCCACTTTTCAGTACGTGGGTGACACATGTCAAGCGAATGAGAAGGGTCAGGGGCACGTTCGTCCAAAATCTTCGGGCGAACGGTTTTTCACCGTGGCTATATATACCCGCTCTCCCCTTCCTCACTTCCTTTACTCTGCTCGACCGCTCTCTCTCTCTCTCGCTCGAGCTTCTCAAACCCTAGCGCCGCCGCTACTCCATCATTGCCGGTGAGGAAGAACTTTACTGCCTCGACCTCATCGCCGTCGTACTCGCGTCGACCGCGGAAATCTTCACTCCGCCGCCGCCGTAGCTGTCTTCCTCCGCCGAGTTAGGGCGTGGGAGATTTGAACTGACGAACTTCTAATCTACACTTCTCGGTTAAATCGTGTTCTTCATTCGGGTAATTAAAAGTTACTTTTATTACTCGCTTTGATTCTCAAACCTTCCTGAAAATCTTCAAAGGTGTTTATTCTTCAAATCTTCACACATATGAACACCTCAAACGAAATATGTTCTTGATTCGTTTCTCTAAGCAATGATTTTTTCTTCAAGATTCCTCAATTGTGTGGATCCTCGATCTACACAACTCGAACCTAAGACAAAGATCGCTTAGTGAAATTCTTTAAGGCTCATCCGTCAAATTCCTCAAACTAGTTCTTTTTGAAAACCTTACGAGAACGATATGACCTCTCCAAATTCCTCGCAACTATACTTTGTTCACAGGTACTCATGTCCGCTGCTGAATCACTAGGTTCTCATCAACTTAACTCATTTACAGCGTTCCTCGAAGAAAAGTTGCATACTTCTTCAGAGAATTCGATTGTTCAAATTCCTCAACTGAAGAATATGGCAGAAGGAAAGAAGCCACAGAAAGGAGGAAAGAGGTCTGAGGTCATGACTGCGTTTGAGATACCTGAGGACATCTATGCTGATTATTGCACACCTGATGAAGCCGAGTTCGGAAAAGAAAACAAAAATCAGCGCAAGGTGCGCATTCAAAGGATTGAAAGGAGATGGGCAAGGGAATGGAGGGAGTACAGATATGTTACTCCAAAGTACATGAAGAAATTAGCTCTCAATCCTCCATGCCCAAGAGCTCCATTGGCACCTGGTCAAGAAGTTGACCCCACCAGCATCAAGCATGGTGAGGACTTTCCTGAAGAATGGGCCAAGCGCCAAGCCAAATTGGCAAGACAAGCCAACGAGGGAGTGAGGAAATTTAATGAGGACTCTGCTACTGCGGCTGCCACTGAGGCCTCTGTCAAGCCAAGAAAATCTATGGCAAAGAATCCCGCACACAAGCCAAGTGCTTCACCAACAGTGCCCTCATGGCCAAGTTCCTCAGCTGTGCCCTCACGGCCAATTCCTCATGCTGCTCCTCCTCCTCCCAAATCCACAGCTCCTACAAAGTCCTCAGCAGTTCCGACAAAGTCCTCAGCAGTTCCGACAAAGTCCTCAGCACCTGTGCATCTGGCCACGTGCCAAAGGACTACAGGCATCTCCATTGCCTCTGGTATTTCAGCAAGTTCCTCAGCTGCACCAAATTCTTCATATGCCCCAACTCTGCTGAAGACTAAGGCCACAGCTGGACGAGGTCCTCGGCCAAGTCCCAAGAAGAAACAGGCCGCCTTCCAAGAGCCACATGAAGATGATGAGGCTGATGATGATGAACTTGCGGAAATCATCAGAGACCGACAAGAAAGGGCCGCTAGAGCCAAAGGCACACCTGTGCCACTGCTGTTGGACCCAAGAGCGATCCTAGACTACATTGATCTCTGGCACAAGGACCGAAACACTCCTATACCTGACTTCAAGTTGACACCTGGCCAAAGTCACATGCTGACTCATCTCATCCAAGAGGAGAAATGGAAATTTGATACGGCGGAGAGATCAAGAAATCGCAAGATGTAAAAGAGAAACTGCTGAAGAAAAATGTTGTCAAGATGACAATCAAGAACTTATCAAGATGCGGTGACATCAAAGCCCTCGGTGACAAATTTGACTCATATTATGCTGATTGGCAAGGAGCCAAAGTCAGATTTGTCAATCTGACAAAGAAGTTCTCAAATGTTGCAGCCGCAACGCAACAAGAAATTCCTCATTTGGAGCCTCCGCTCAGCCGGTGAAGAACATGCCAAGACCACTGATGAAGTTCAGGTCAAGACAATGCTAGTTCCGGGCTGATGATTCCATTCCAGCCACCGAAGAAATTGCTGTGGCATCAACTAGTGGTGCGCTCAAGAAGCTGAAGAAGTCAGGCAATCGCATCGATTGCTTTGAGGAAATTCAACTAGATTCCTCAGCTCCTCCCGTGCCTACACCAACTCCAATCCTTCCATCGCATCCGATGTGAAGAAGACCAAGGCTGCGAACGAGCTGCAGTGAAGAAAAGGAAAGCATCTGCTGCTTCAAATTCTTCAGCCCCGAAGAAGATGAAGACAATGACCAGCTCATTTGAAAATCCCATTGATGCTGTTCCAATTTCCTCCATGCCATCAAAGGACCTTGTTCCTTTTGGTGAAGATTATGAGATCCCAAGCGGATCTGATGAAGAAAATCATTCTGCTGCTTCGTGAGAGCAGATTGATGAAGAAATTGAAGTGGAAGCTATCCCTTCAACCCCAATTATTTCCTCTCCTATGCCTCAGTTCACAGCTGAAGTGGCTGGTGTTGAGGAAATTGAAGAAGATGTGAATATTGGAAGCACAACGCCAGTGATGAACGATGACTTTTGGGAAAGTCAGCATCTAAATTCTCCACTCTTCACCCCAATCCAACAGATTCCTCACCCCCGCTCCAACAGTTCAAATGGGCTCAAGAAACTCATCCCACTTCATCTCAGACATGAAGAAATTCCAGCCACTAGCGCCGATGAACCTGCTTCGCTGATCCTCGATCGCACATGTAAAGGAACCAGAAATTCCTTAGCCTGAAGAACCTGAGATTGCGATTCCAGAGGTCGTGATGCAACTCACTGACACTCCATTTGTCGGGGAAGCTGATCGTGACCCACGAACACCTATGGGACCTGGCGGACCGAGTCCCTTTTGGTTCGGTGGGGGGGCGGAGATTGCACGAAGAGCAGATCGAGGCGATGCACACGAGCAGTTTACCCAGCTTCGGAGCTCTCCGGAGAGATAATACTCCTATTGTTGCTTGTCTGATTATCTTGTGTTCTTGCTAGGGAGCAATGGGAGCTACAAAACCTAGCTTGAGTGTCTCTAGTCATGAATGAGTCGAACCAGCCGAACCCTTTCTACGTTGCGCATGGGCCTCCTTTTATAGGCTCAAGGGGTCACCACAGGTGGCAACGTAAACAAGGGCAAAATGGGAAAAAAGAGTTGCGGTTGGTACAGCTACTTTGTACAGTGTATTCTACCTAACTCTGACGGCAAGGGACAAAAGCATTAAATGCCCGTCCATGTCGCCTAAACAAAGGCGTAAAGGGACCGTGGGCGCCACCACTCGCCACGATGGCACCTCTGTCAGCCGCTTATCGCTGCTCTCCGCTGGCTGCATAGCCTCTTGACACGCACGCTGGAATGGCCCCATGGCGACACGCTGGTGGATGAGTGGAGCGGAGATGAAGAGAGTTGCTGCCGCGGCAAGCACCTTGCCGCTGCTGAATCCTTGTCGCTACCGAAGCTTGTCGCTCACCAAGCCTTCCCGCAAGCTCCTCTTGCCGGGTCTTGTCTTCGTGCCTTGAGTATTTCCCGCAAGCTCCTCTTGCCGGGTCTTGTCTTCTTGGCTTAAATACTTTGTTCTTGAATGGCTCCAAAGGAACCACGGAGGACCTTGGCGGTCACTAGGCAGCCCCTGCCATGGGTGCAAGAACTGCCCGGCACGAAGTTCGGGATACCGTGGTACCCTACTCTAGTACACCGACAGAGCCCCCGGCTCGGGCCACACGCGGTGCCGAAGCGCTGTTGGGCCAGGCCCAAAAGCAGTGCATGGGCACACGCTGCCCAGATCACGCCGTTACTCGCCTTCGACCCACCACGCCCCCACGTAACAGCACGCGCTGAACGTGGCGCCGCCGGAGAGATCGTGGGGCTTTTTTAATTGAAAGCGAACGTCCGCCTCTCCCTCCTTATAAGCAGGGGAAAGAGGGCAGGTCGCCCACCTCGCCATTTCTATCACATCTCAAAACCACCGCCGCTCCCTCCCTCCTTCTCGAGTCTCAAGAGAGCGACGCCCGCCCCCATCGCCACCAACGCCATCAACGCCGCCGCCTCCTCCACCACCTCCACCATGGCTCCAAAGCCGACAAGGGAAGGCGTGAAGTCGGTCGAGGCGCAGCGTTCATGCAAGGCGAAGGAGCAGGCCACCTTCGACCCGGGCCGACGCAAAGGAGCTGAGGAGGGTACTACCTCTTCGGTCGACGGAGACGCGAGGCGCATCCGCGACGTAGGGTAATATCTGCCGCCACCTCGAGTTGGTTTCATCGGTACCCTTCTTCGCTTTTCATCTGCGGGCTCGCCCGCTCTTCTCTCGAAGTTCTTTTGCAATATCATGAACACCTCACGGCTTCCTCCTTGATTTCACCCCAATGCTGTCTCGACCATGGCGGTTTTCGACACCTTGCAAAACTTTGTCGGAGTCCACCCAAACGTAGCCCTCTTCCGCCACTTCTTCATGCCCCGCTGAGAGAGGAGAGCCACTTGCGGAGGGATTGCTTGGATCTCTAGGATCGGCAAGAAAGAAGCATATCTGGAAGGAGAGCTCCGCAGCAAGTGGGAGGAGTGGAGAGCCGATTGGTGTTGGATCATCGAGAAAACCCGCAGCTTTTTCGATCGCCCGGCGCCAAACTCCCATAGTGCGCGGCAACGATTGGAGCAACTTGGCGCCGGAGGATGCTAGGTTGAAGATTGCCGTGACCGGATCTTGCGCCTCGTGCATGCCGGACTCATCGAGGCGCCGTTGGCGCAGATTTCCTTCGCCGCCACAGACGCTTCCCTTGCAGAGAGGAGGAGGCCTGCTTGGGAGTTCCAAAATGCGGCGGACATCATGAGGCTGCGCCTGGCCTCAACTGGAATTTCACCGCCTTTGAGCTGGATGCGATGTCTGCTGGAGCTGTTCAAGCACGCACCCAAATCACCCCGAGTGGTTCATGTTGCCAAGGGGTCGCCTTTGTGCAACAACTCTTCGCCGACCGCATCCGTGCAATGATGCCGCCAGTGATTCCTATGGATCGCTCCAACTTGGCAAGAGCCCGCCAATGACGCGTGCAGCAGTTCTTCGACAGACCGAAGAAGTGCCGATCCGCCCGACGAGCGTAAGTGGCTCACCATGACACCATCGACGCCGAGCTACAGCAGATCGCCACTCAGATGGAGGAGGCGGCGAAGCGTTGCCACCGGTGAATTCGGGTTCACCGTGGAGGAGGCGGAGGCGGCAGAGGCGGCAAGCCTTGCCGACAGAGAGGAGCTTGCCGACGCTGGAGGAGCAGGCCTGCATCAAGCTGAGCCGAATGAGCCTGCCGGGGCGCCCCCATATTCGTGTAGCTTGCCGCTGGAGGAGCCCACAGCCCCACCAAGAAGGCGCCCCAAGACCGGGGAAGTGGCGGGCGGCAGACGGGCTAACAGCTGTCGCGCTGCGCGACAGCTCCACCGCTGCAAGCACTGCTGCTGGAGCGCCTCACGCCGCCACAAAGAACGGAGCGGGCCTTCGGGACCACGGCCCCTGCACCCGCCAAGTGTCCGAGGGAGCCTACTCTTCCAGCTCGTCGCACCGGAGGCGGACCGGAATTCGACTTCTCCGTGCTCAGCTCCGAGAAAGAAGAAGAGTAAGATCTTGTCGCTGTTACTTGTAATTCTTCAATTTGCTGCTTTGTCTTGTATCTGATTTGCTTCATTCTGAACTCCTTCCTTTTTCAGGACGCTGGCTAGGAGAGCGTCGAAGAGAGCCAAGACCCCGTGGTTGTCATCGAAGACGATCCCCTGGCGGCTGTGGAGGCGCTGTCTGAGACCCCTTGCCGGACCCGCAACCCTTCCTCAGAGCAGCCCCAAAGACAGCCCCCAACAGAAGTATTTGGTTTATTTCTTACGGTTAGGTGTGCATGGGCTCTCCTTCTTCACTGATATCTGAATTGTTGATTTGTGTAGGAGCAGAGCAGCCTCATCAGGAGGGCCCGGAAGTCGCCTCCCAAATTCGCTTGCTTCAACCACGCCGCCAAGGAGAATTCTCCGGCAAGGGAGCGCTCCCGCAAGGGAGGCTTCTCCGATAAGGGAAGTTTCTCCGACAAGGGCAGCGCCGCGATCCTCGGTGGTGGAGACCGTGGCACAGATCCCATCGCAGGTAACCCTTTTGCGTGTCAATTCCTCTTGAGTTCTTTTTTTTCTTCTGTTTCTTCTTTTCAACATTTGCTTGATCGTTTTTCTTTTTTGATCGCCGATCCATCCGCCGCAGATCCGATGGAGACCGAGGTCGCCGGTGAGGAGGTCGCAAGACGGCAACACCACCGACGCCGCCACCATGGAGGAGGAGGCTGCGATGGGTCCGCCGTGAGGAGGCCGCCAAGGCTGCTGCCGCCAAGGGTCGGGCGAGGGGTCCGCGATCGTCTCGACGACCCGAGGTCAGCAGGAGCGCCAGGCGCTACACCGACCGCCGATCCCTCCGCCACCGATGCAGCATCAGCCCTCAAGAGCCCCAGCCTGGCGCCTATCTGAAGGCCGGCGACGGCGTCTTCATCAAGCTCCCATGGGCGTCGAGCTCCAGGGCGCCGGTCGAGGGAGAGACCTTCGACGAAGAGCTGCTCGCCTCCATTGGCCGTCGCTGGTTGATGCGCCAAGTAGCAGCAGCGGGCAAGTCTCGAGGAGGAGCAGCTGAAGAAGCTGATGTCGCTCTACCGCGCCCGACAAGCTAAGATGGAGTCCCGGGAAGCACTTGTCGCGAGGGCAGGAGCAGACATGGAGAAGCGCGCAGAAGAGCTCCGGGGCGCCAATCAAGAAGCTCTCCGGAATTTAGCAGAAGCGTGGGAGCAACTCTCCGAAGAGCGCACAGCCTTCATCCTTGAGAAGGCTGAGGTCGAGGAGCAGCAAAGACTTGCCGGCGAGAAGCTATCTCACAAGAAGAAGGCGAAATGGGCGCGATGGAAGATCAACCTTGACAGCTATGAGGAAGAGCTTACGCGAAAGCAATCACTAGGCGGAGCTCTCAAGGAAGCAAAGGACGTTGCAGCAGCTGCCGAGGCCGCCAAGAAGGAGTTGGAGACAGAAGGTGACGCAATTGGAGGCCAACCTTCGTAAGAGCGGGCGAGAGCTTCTGCTGGCCAAGCACGAAGTGCGAGAAGGACGCCTACACTCTTGGCGAGTTGCAGGGCCGCCTTGCCGAGAGGATCAAGAGCTCGACGCCGCCAAGGACTCCAAGGCAGATCTTGAGCTGAAGCTGACCACCTTGATGGAGACGCTGGGACGGCGCCAAGGAGCGGAAGCGGCCTGTTGGAGAAGATCAAGGCCAACGAGGAGCTGTTGGCGAATGCCATGACCGCCCATAACACCTTCAAAGAGAATGTGATGCATCGGACCGAGGGTCTTGTAAATACAGCCGCCGCCATCGACAAGGAGTTGATGGAGCTGGGATGGTGGATCTCGGTACTCCACCCACGAGCATCTCCAACCCGGTGCCAAGCTCAGCTTTGTTCTTCAAGGGCGTGGTGGCGGCTCTCCAGCCGCTCCGGAAGAGATCCCAAAGCAGCTGGTCGACGAGTCACGCCAAATCTGTGCAGGGCTCTTCGTAAGGTGCCGATGAAGGTGGCCTTCCGCAATCCAGCGTGAACTTTGCCAACGCCTCAAGTCCTTGCCGCCGATCGCCGACGCTTTAGCGCCAAGGCCCTTGTCGCACCCATTGTGGACAGGTGAGCGGGGTCAAGAGGGTCGATGGCGACCGCGTAGACTAGGCCGCCAAATTTATCTTTCCTTTGTCGCTGTTGATCATGTTTAGGAGAACAATTTATTAGATCTGCGACAAGTTAATTTTGTAATATACTCTATCTTAGGCAACGATTGCAATGTTATTTCCTTTACTTGATTCCTTCATTTGTATGTTTGTACCCTACGCTTTTAGGGAACTTGTCGGCGCGGGCACCTTTGACGCAAGCACTGAGTGCGGAACATCAGCAGCCATGCTGGCGGTGCCGCCTCCGACAAGCAACCTTGTCGCAACTAGTTGCAGCTCACTTAAGTTGTTGAGCGGACTCGAAACAAAGTAAGGGCGCGACTAGCTACGAGTTGGTTCCTCCGCGCACAGGTTTTCCATACATAGTACTATCGTTCGAGGAAGATAACTTTAAAAATTTTAAAAACTGATTGCTCAAGCTTTGGCAACTTAGCTTTTTCTGTTATTTGCTTCCCGGCAAGGCGACATTTCTCTAGCGACGCTTGGTGGCCCACACCATTATCTTCTCCTTCCCCGGCTAACTTGTGGGTGGATGAACCTTCCTTTCTTTGAGAAAGAGAAAGAAGAGAAAATAAAGTTATGGAGCCTCATGGCTCGTTACTGCTTACCGGGTGTGGATGCTGCACAAAATGTCAGATAACACATGCAAAAAAGGATTATGAAAGCCTGTATTTGACAAGTTGTGCGCAACACATGAGCTTTACTGATGCACGGGGTCTGTGCTCGGCTTTGTACAAAGGATTACATGCAACATCGGCAAGACTTGTACAAAAGGTGGTTGCTTTAACAGGTTCCGACAACCGCGCTTCTATGGGTAAAACTTACGAAGATGCTCAATGTTCCAGAGTTGCTCACCGGAATGCCATCTTCGGTCTCAAGGAGGACAGCGCTGTGCCTAGTGTCTCGCTTTCACCCGATAAGGGCCTTCCCACTTCAAGGCCAACTTGTTGGAATTCTTGGCGGATTGAACACGCCGAAGAACAAGGTCGCTTCCTCGAAACTTCGGCACTAACTTTGCGGCTATGGTAGCGGCGCAAAGCTTGTCGGGTAACGAGCAGCTCGCATAAAGAGCCTGAAGATCGGTCCCCTCAAGGAGCAGCGTCATCTTGTCGCAGCTGCTCTTGCTCAAGCTCATCATAAGCGAGTAGTCGAGGTGACCAGATACGAGTTCCGTGGCGAGAACTGCCTCTGCTCCATAGACTAGAGCGAAAGGTGTTTGGCCGATGGCTCGATTTGGCGTCGCCCTGATCGACCAAAGAACCACCGCAGCTCCTCAATCCAGGTTTCTTCCGCACTTGTGCAGCCCGTCAAAAGTTCTGGTCTTGAGTCCTCGCAGCACTTCAGCGTTGCCCTCTCTCGCTGACCGTTGCTTCTCGGATGAGCAATGTAGCAAAGCAGACCTTGGCGCCAAGATCTTGGACGTCTCGCATGAAGGTGCGGCTCAGAATTGTGTGCCGTTGTCGGTGATGATTCGTTAGGAATCCCAAACGGCAAACAATTGACCAAGAACTTGACCGCACGATTGTCTTGTCACCTTCCTCATCGCTTCCACTTCCGCCACTTTGTGAACTTGTCGATCATGACGCATAAGTACTCAAAGCCCCGACAGCTCGGGGAAAGGGGCCGAGGATGTCGAGTCCCCTGCACCGAAAATGGCCAGGATAAAGGGATCGCCTGGAGAGCTTGAGCTGGCTGGTGTATCCGCTTGGAATGGAACCGCACGCTTCACACTTGGTTACTTGTGCGGTTGCATCCTGGAGGGCTGTCGGCAGAAGAAACCTTGCCGAAAGCTTTGCCGGCAAGTGCTCTTGCGCCAATGTGGTGACCACATATGCCTCCATGTATCTCTCGCCAACAGCTTCGGCCCATCTTCCCGTGAATACACTTCAATTTCACACCATTGAGTCTTCTTCGCATACAGGTGTCTTTGTCGACAAACTGGTACATACTTGACCGCCGGGCTACTCTTTCCGCTTCTTCTTGCTCTTGGGAAGTTCTCCCGTCTCAAGGAAATGGACGATCTGTTGCGCCCATGTTGGAGCTTGCGGCTCGACAACAAGGACTAAAGGCACATCTGCCGTCATGAACATCACTTCGACGGCAAGAACCCGCGGCTCGGCCGGAGTTGATGTTCCCGACAAGCTTGCCGGAGCAAAACTTGTCGGGAGCGCTCGCTTCAACGAAACAAACCTCGGGCTTGTCGGAGCAGATCGCTCCTCAAGCACTTTTGGTGTTGATCTTGGGGACCTTCACGGCGGCGGATTCGGTAGCTCTGCGGAAAAAGTCGCCGAAATCAACTTCCTCTTCTTGTTCTGTCCATTGATGGCGCACGATTGGTTGAGTCAGCTTGAGTACAAAAATTCATGGTTCCATGTGTAACTTGAGGCGGCGACTTTGACAAAGCCATCGCAATACCATTCTCGAGCTCTTGGAACATGTTCCATTTGCGTGCCTTCAAAGTGTTCTTCTAGCTTTCTCACTTCATCGACGTAGGCTTCCATCAACGGACTCGATAATCTTTGTTCACTTGGCGGACGACAAGCTGCGAGTCAACCCCGACAATGAGCTTCTTGATCCCAAGGTCTATTGCAACTACGAGACCGGCAAGCAAACCTTCATACTCCAAAGATTATTTCTTGCTTGCTCCTTGGGAAAGTGCATTTGGACTATGTACTTGAGGTGCTCTCCGGTGGGTGCGACAAGCAAGAGTCTTGACCGGCGCCTTGCAGCTTAAAAGGCACCGTCAAAGTACATTATCCACTCTTCACTTGCTTCCTTGACGGGATGCTCGCTCGAATTTCTTCATCTTATGTTGGCGCCCATTCTGCTATGAACTCGCCTGCTCTTTGGATAGTTGAAGTGCTTTCAAACTTGAGGCCAAAGCTTGACAGTTCCAAAGGCCCACTCGACAATTCTACCTGCTGCTTCGGATTTTGCATATTCTCTTCAGCGGAAAGCGAGTGACGATCGTTATCTCATGTGCTCGAAAGTAATGGCGCAGCTTTCGAGGCCATGAGGAGGCCGAAGCAATTTCTCGCACACCAGAGCACCTTGACCTAGCCCCCTCAGAAGGGAACCGACAAAGTACACCGGGCGCTGCACCATCCTTTTCTCGTGATCTTCTCGCAACTCCTGCAGATTCGTTCTTGTCGGGACCAGAGCTTGACGGTGAAGCCCTCGCTTGTCGCTGGATGCATCTCGCCTCGGTTGCGGCTCATTGTCCGCCTCCTTTCCGCTACTAACGCAGCACTAACCACTTGATTGGTTGCCGCTATGTATAGCAGCAACTTCTCTTGTGGCTTAGGTGCGACAAGTATTGAGTGGAGGACAGGTACCTTTTAATTCCTGCAGCGCAGCCTCCGCTTCGGAGTCCATTTCATTGACCTGCCTTTTTCAATATCTTGAAAATGGCGGTAGGCCGCCAGCAGAACCTAGAGATAAACCTCGCCGAGAGCAGCCACGCAACCGCAAGTCTTCGACATCCTTGACGCGCTTTGGTGCTTCAATCTACTCAATGGCCTTGATCTTGTCGGGATTGGCTTCAATTCCCGTTGAGACACGAAGAACCCGAGAAGCTTGCGGAAGGGACTCAAACACGCACTTCTCGGGTTAAGCTTGAGGTTGATCTTGCGCAGATTTGCAAAGGTCTCATCTAAATCTTGAACCAGAGTTGCTTTGTCCTTGCTTTTGACCACTATGTCATCCATGTAAGCTTCTACATTTCTGCATTTGCGGCTCAAAAGCGCCATGGACTACTCTTGCAAACGTTGAACCAGCATTCTTTAGCCCAAAAGGCATCCGCACAAAGCAGTAGGTGCCACATGGGGTGATGAATGCGTTTTCTTCATCCTCTTCTCGCCATGAAGATCTCGATGATATCCGAGTATGCATCAAGAAATGAAAGCAAATCACATCCAGCCGTGGAGTCAACAACTGTCGATGCGGAAAGGAAATGGGTCCTTGGGACAAGCTTTATTAACATCCGTGAAGTCAATACAAAGTCTCCATTTCCCATTAGCCTTGCGAACAACTACGGATTGGCCAACCACGTGGGATGGAGCACCTCCGACAAGGCCCTGCTGCTTCCAACTTCTTGATCTCTTCTCGCAATGAATTCTTGGCGCTCCACCGCTCGCTTCGACTTTTTCGCTTGACGGGCCGCACATGAGGACAGACAGCTAGGTGGTGCTCAATTACCTTCACAGGAACACCGGGATGTCGACGGTTGCCATGCAAACACATCGACATTCGCCTCAGGAAAGCAACGAGCACGCCTTCCTATTTAGGGTCGAGAGTGGCAATCGATGGTGAAGGTACCACCAAGGTCGCCGTCCTCCTTGGCGGGCGCCTTCTTGGTCTTTGGCGGAGCTGCCATCATCTTCTTGCACTTGCCGGTGGAGCTCGATGGTGCGTCCTCGACAGTAGCGCAGCACTCCGAAGAGGTGCGCTTGCCGGAGTAGGCATCAGAGCTCTTGCCGGACTTGGTGGTCTTCTTCTTCCCCCCGGGAGCATCAGCGGCAAGTGATTTGCTATCTGTCACAGCTGTTGCCTCCCAGTAAATCTTGTCGGCGCAGATAAGAGCATCTTTCTTGTCGCCATGAACAGAAATGACACTTATCGGGCCTGGCATCTTGAGCAAGTTGTATGCATAATGAGAGGCTGCCATGAACTTGGCGAAGCGTTGATCGCCAAGTATTCCATTATAAGGCAACGGAAAATCAGCAACGCCGAACGTGACCCTCTCGATCCCGAAGTTTAGCTCGCTGCCAAATGTTACCGGCAACGTGATCTTCCCTTTCGGCTTGCTCCTTCCTGGATTGATTCCTTGGAACATGCCAGTCTCTTCGAGCTCGCTGTCAGGGATTTGAAGCTTCTGGAGCATCGCGGAGGAGATCAGGTTTGCCCCCCGCCGTCAACTAGCATCTTGGTGACTTTCAGGTTGCGGATAGTTGGTGAGACCAACATCGGCAAACACCCGACCGCAGTTATGCGATCGTGGTGGTCCTCAATATCAAAGATGATAGGCGGTCGACCACTTCAGAGGCTCGCGTGACTCTACGGATGGTTCCGCTGCATTAACCTCCCGCATCCATTGCTTGAGTTAGCGGTGTGAGGTATGCGCAGAAGCACCGCCACAACGCAGAGGACCTCCGTGGCTTTCTCAAACTCCTGCTCATCGGCTTCATCGCCTTCCATATCTTCATCGTCATCGTCGTTTCATCCTTGTCGCGTCGCGAGGAGGTCTGTCTCCTTGCCGCCGCTTGGCCTTGCCGCGTGTCCTCCCCCGCCGGGTCGCTTCTTGCTAGCTCCCAAAGACCTTCCTGGCCTTCTCCTTGTCGCGCCGCTCAGACTCAGCTTTCTCGCTGTTCAACAAGCTGCTCGACCTTCTTGCAAGCTCTGGAGGTCATGGCCCTTGGTGCGGTGGATCTTGCAAGATTGCTTGTTGAGCTGTCTCCTTGTCGGCGGCCGCCATACTTGGCGGTCGGTGTCGTGGCAACCTCCTTGCCGGAGCCACCAGCCTTGGCTTTCTTGGCGCCACCTCCGCTGCGGACTGCTCGACAACTAGTACCTCTTTGCTCTTCTTCCTTCGATTGTTCCGTCGCCGACTCTTCTTCGCCGGGCGGTCTCCTCCTTGTCCGATCCTGCATCCGTGATTCTCTCCTCGGGAGTCTTCTTCCTTCCTCAAGACGCGCACACTTGTCGGCCAAGGCATACAGCTCATCGACGTCCTTGACTTTGCACATCGCCGCTCTCTTCCTCATCCCGCGGTTCCGCAAGTTTTGATGAAACGCGCTGATCATCATGGCGGGGTGGACATCTCGGATGTTGTAGTGTACACGGCTGAATCTTTGAATGAACTTTGCAGGACTCTCCTCCTTCGGGCGTAGCAGGTGAAGGTCACTCTCTTGGCCATGAGGCTTGTGGCCGCCTGTGAAGGCGCCGACAAACTGATGGCATAGATCTGCCCAAGAGGATATGGAGCTGTCCGGCAAGTGCATGAGCCAAGATCTGACATTTGGCTTGAGTACCAGTGGGAAGTAGTTGGCGAGGATCTTGTCGTCTCGTCCCCCTGCAGCTTGCACCGCGATGGTGTAGATGCTGAGGAACTCCGATGGATGCGCCCCGCCATCATACTTCTCGCACGCCCGCTTGAAATTTTTCTTGTTGGGCCACCGACTTGCCGCAGCTCACGAGTGAACGCAGGGCAACCTCACCGCTGACGGCAAGTCGCCTGGTTCCTTCGGCGCGCGTGCATCGCCGTCAGTGGGCCCAGCGGCGCTGGTCGGATTGACGCCGCTTCTTCTTCGCACTCGGCGCGAGTTCGAAGGCCTTCTTGTTGCCGTTTTGAAGAACTTGGCGCTGATCACGGCGTAGCTCGTGGATCCGGCGAAGCGTGGAGTCGCTGTCGAGGTGGATCCGACGAGTCGGCGATCTTGGCCTTCGGATGGAGAGTGCATGGTGGTTGCACCCCACAGGTCTCTGCCGCCACCGGCTCGTGCCTTGTGGTCTCGCCGCCGCAGCGATGTGCTTGGTTGTCATGAACGCCGCTGGCAAAGCCGATGAGACTTTGAATGGTGGCCTCCATTCGCCGACCTTGTCACCGTGGAGGGTAATCCAGAGCGCTTGAGCTCGCGCCAAAGCTTCCGCTTGAGTGGTGGGCGGCAATGGCGAACGCAGCGAGGAGCGGATATGCTCGCACTTCTAAATACATTAGAAGGAGTAGTATCCCGCCCAGCGACCGTGCCCGCTCGCACCAGCCTGTTGGCGCATGAAGCTGTTTCTTGAGCGCCTCGATCCACCAGCTCGATCTTGGCCTAACGAACGTATGGCGCCATGCGAGCACCATGACGCTGTCGGTCTCGCGCCTCCCGAGATGGACGCTGTGCACGATCCGGACGCCGAGGTCTGCGCCGCTTTGTCCTTGACTTGGCAGCATCGTGGGCTCCTCGACGACGCTTTGCCTCCGCCAATGTCTTTCCCACCACTCGCCAGCCGGTGGTGGTGGGTTTGACACGGACGGTTTCGCTGTCGCCAAGCCTTCTTCTTCGGTGGCATGTTGATGAAGATGATGAAGATGTTGCTCGTGTGAACGCCGGATCAGGTTCACACAGCCTCGACGCACCCTCTACCTCGGGCGCGCCAAAGATGCCTGGGAAGTTGATCGTGACCCACTAACACCTATGGGACTCGGGCGGACCGAGTCCCTTTTGGTTCGGTGGGGGCGGAGATTGCACAAAGAGCAGATCGAGGCGATGCACACGAGCAGTTTACCCAGCTTCGAGCTCTCTCGAGAGATAATACTCCCATCGATGCTTTGTCTCGATTATCTTGTGTTCTTGCTAGGGAGCAATGGAGCTACAAAACCTAGCTTGAGTGTCTCTAGTCTTGAATGAGTCGAATCAGCCGTAACCCTTTCTACGCTATGCGCATGGGCCTCCTTTATAGGCTCAAGGGGTCACCATGTGGCAACGTAAACAAGGGCAAAATGGGAAAAAGAGTTGCGGTTGGTACAGCTACTTTGTACAGATGTATTCTACCTAACTCGACGGCAAGGGACAAAAGCATTAAATGCCCGCCCATGTCGCCTAAATAAAGTAGAAAGGGACTGGGGCGCCACCGCCGCCACGATGGCACCCCGTGTCAGCCAGCTATCGCTGCTCTCCGCTGGCTGCACAGCCTCTTGACACGCACGCTGGAAGGGCCCCATGGCGACACGCTGGTGGATGAGCTGGAGCGGAGATGAAGAGAGGTTGCCGCGGGCAAGCACCTTGCCGCAGCTGAATCCTTTGTCGCTACCGAAGCTTGTCGCCACCAAGCCTTCCTGCAAGCTCCCTCTTACCGGGGTCTTGTCTTCTGCGTGCCTTGAGTGGCCTTCCGGCAAGCTCCTCTTGCCGGGTCTTGTCTTCTTGGCTTAAATACTTTGTTCTTGAATGGCTCCAAAGGAACCACGGAGGACCTTGGCGGTCACTAGGCAGCCCCACTGGTGTCAGTAATCGCCTGCAGGTACGAAGTTCGGGATACCAGGTACCCCTACTCTAGTACACCGACATTCATTGCCAAAGCCAAAGAATCCATTCTCAATGAAGCAAAGTTCAAGGCTGAAGTCTTCTTTGGCGCAGCACGCTTTCTTCACGGATTACAACCCATACGACTCGTCCAGATAAGGAAGAGGCGCTTAGGACTGCTAGTCAAGCCAACTTCTATTCCTCTCAGGTTCTCAACAAAGACAAAGTCTTCGATCATGCACATATTCCTCATGTGGACATGGAATCTCCGCCAAAGCTCGAGCACTCCCTCGTTCTTCAAGATGCGTGACTTGAATTTCTGCACCGAGATCTGTGGATTGGAATGAAGAACTCATTCTTCAATTCTATGCGCCTGCACATCACCGAAGACGCCAAGATGTGAACTCATGGGTGTTGGACCGATGTCTGAAAATACTACTACAAGGCACCAAAGAATCGAATTGCTTCGTGTCCTACCACTCGGTCCTCCCTTGATGGTGCCTCAAGTATCTACAACGAACCTGAAGCTTTCAAATCACTACATGCAAGTTCTGATGAAGCCTTTGAAGTCCGGGACAGCACTTCAACCAAATTCTCGCCAAGGAATTACTATATGTGCCTCGGATTGTCTATCGGATTTCGACGAAGACAATGAGTCCTATCAAAGGCCACGACTCAAATGATGAAGAAGTCATGGCATCATGAAGAATATGCTTTTCAATATCATTCATGGCGTTCCTGTCAACTTCCATGATTTCTTCATGAGGACTCGCAAACATTGCTATGTCACCTTTTGAGTTGAAGCCTTATGCACCATGGATTATGAGGTTCATCGTGACAAGGTCTTCACTCAATTACAAGGTTGATACTCCGAACCACTCGCAGCTACTTGCCTCCAATTGAAGTCCTCAAACGGACATTTTCCTTAGCCGATGACAAGGGCAAGGCAATCGATGTGATAAATGAAGGCATTCGTCCATTGATGGTCAATTTCGCAAAGCTGCATCCTACTCCACCAATGATGACTCGCCACACATGACTCGCCGCCAATACCTCACCAAGCAAAATCCTCAAGCCATCGCGACCTAGGGTGATGACCGATCGTGAGTTACTCCTCGCCTTCATCAAGGTTGATCGCAATCGAAATGGGTCAAGCGCCGCTTGGTCTAATTCTTCACAACATAACCTCTACACACAATGCAAAGGAAGAAAACCAATACTACCTCCATCAAACCTTCAACCGCACTGGCTGTTCTTTCTAATGTCTACAACGCGGAAGAACTCAAGACAATGGGTCTCAAGGAAGAATTTGACCGGGTCTCGCACCTCCATCAAGAAATACAAGAAGGTCAAAGTTCCTTCCTTGGTGGCTAGCTCCTATTCTTCATCACGAGACAAAGGATGAAAATGAAGACTTGACGACATCGCTGGCAGGCCCTACTACGCATAACCGACTCCCAACAACGCCGGCGCCCTTCATCAACTTGAAATTCTTCGTAGGCGTAGTCCTCGCCGATCCTTTTGGTCATTCATGACAAAGGGGGAGAAATTTGAGTTAGTCTTCGCCGGCCCTATTATATGGGCAATTTTTTGCTAAGTTACAACTCGTTTCTTCGAAACTTTTATCGGATCGAGTTGTAATCTTAAACCGATGGTGCTCGATACTTTTGATGTGTTCCTCCGCATGCTTATTCCTTGTTTTATGTTAATACACGCATGCTGAATTACATCGGGCCACCATATTTCATCATGCATTTCAAATTCTTCATATTATATGTCAAATGCGTATGAATTACAAGATATAGGGGAGATCTCCATGATTCAACTCTTCAAATGTGCATTGCCTCAAAAGCAAATTCTCACTATGCACATCTTCGTGGGGAGTTCTTCTATTCTTGCAATCAAATTCCTCAATATCAGTATTTAAACTTCATATGTTTATCCTCGTTGAAAACTTAACCTATATTGTCATCAATCACCAAAAGGGGAGATTGTAAGTGCATCTAGTGCCCTTAGTGATTTTGGTGTATTGAAGACTTATAGGTTAAGGGACTAATGTGTTTATGAGTGTACACAGGTCTATAAGTCTATGAGGAGTTTGATATTTACGAGAAAGTCGAATTTCTAAAAATGAAGTTCTTCGATCAAGACTTTGATATATCAAGACTTTGAAAGTGAAGAAATTGGTGTGACCTTGAAGACTTGGTATGCATTTGAGGAACATGAAGCGTGAAGACTTTTGTTTTCGTAGTTTCGCTTTCTTTCTTGAGTCATAGGAAACACCATCGTCGTTAAAGGGGTCGAGGAAATACTAAGGAAAATTTCCATGTGATGCTCAACTCAAAATCCTACACCTACCAATCCCTTCGAGTGAAGCCTTTGGAAATCTCTCATATAGTTCACTCAATTTATTCATTGACAGAGACGAAGTTCTTCTAGTCGCACGAGGAATTTGTTCTCGACCGAGGAGTTAGGAATTCGCCACATGGCGGATTGCCTACACAAGGAGGAACATGATAGCCCCGAGGAATTTGAGAATCAAATTTCCGATCATACGGTTGTCAAGGCCACCTGTCCCAAAATATCTTATCCACCTAACGGTCATATCATTGAAGGGCATTTATGTCTTATCATGTCGGGCTGCTCCCAGGCTTTAAATAGCCGCCTCCTACAACCACTCAGCCGTCGTTGGCTGCTCCAAGAGAACTTGACACTTGTCATTTGAGAGCAACCCATCCTCCGAGGACTTTGAGCAAAATCATCGAGTGAGGAAAATCCAAAACCAAACCCTTATAAACCCAAAGTGATTGAGCATCACTGAAAAGATTGATCCTGCATGGATCCGACGCTTGTTACCTTTGAAGACTGTGCTTCTTCCGGCGGTTAGGCGCCATGGTCTAGAGCATCCAAGAGGAATTGTGGATTGCCGAGTGACCAAGTCTCAGAAGGTTTGGAAGTCGCTCAAGACTTACCACGTAGTGATTGGATGAGGTCTGTGTGACCTTAGTTCAAGGAGAATACGGTGAGGGCTTGGTGTCCCGAGCTGCGTGCTCAGCCGACCGGGTGTCCGGACATCGTGTCCTCGAAGTTTAAATATCACCCGCCCAACCGCAGACGCATAACCGAAGTCATAGCTGGAACTGGTCTACCAAATCATTGTCTTCACCAACCTAACTGGTTCTATTTCCTCAACTCTTTCATTTCCTCATTAATCGTTGAGTGTTCATTCATATCTGTGTTTGAAGACTTTGACTCAAGACTTTCTCAATGTCCTTAGTTCAATTTCTTCACTGCTTGTCTTCATCTTGTGCTATCCTCGTGTTTACGCTTTCAGACTCTTTGATTGTCTTCATTTCATCATGATGACCATGCCCGCATTCTCTTATGCTTACTCGAGTACTTATTTTGTTGCAAGTGGTTTCTTCACTTAGGAATTTCCTCACCGGAAATTCCTCATTGAAGAATTCTTAAAAATCGCCTATTCACCCCCTCTAGTCGAGCATAACGACTTTCAACAGCCCCACGCCGCAATGTAACCAGTTATAACCCTTCTCCTCCTCTCAACTGCGGACTCCACCGCCACGCTTCCCATCTCCAGCCGCTTCCGTCTGGGCCTCGCCGTCGCATCACCGCCTCGCTTTGGTGCGTGCGCGTCAACAAACGAGTCATTGGAAGAGGATCAGATCGTGGAGAGCTCGACGGCTGGGACCCACGAGGTCCATGGTCGCACGCAAGGAAAGTTCCTCCTTATTAAGCTGAAAAAATGTTTCCTCCACCGACAGCCGGGACCCACTCGGCTGTATCTTCGCACGGAAGGAAGTGCCTCCTTGTTTTGCTAAAAAATTATTCATCCTGCTGATACCGGGACCCGCTGACGGTGACTCGATTGTAGGCCTACTAAGCGGACATGTACGCATCGCTTTGTCAACTTAATCAACAAATGATTCTAGTAGCTGGACCGTTGATGTTAATCCAACAGCCGTCCTCCTTCTTCAACCTCTCGTTTGCTCCCGCCTCCCATGGCGGCACCGGGTGTGCCGCCGCGACCAAACGATGAAGTTTCCCACTCTCTCCATCTCTGCGACTCCACCGCCCTGCCTTCCCCATCTCCGGTCGCTCCACCGGAGTGCGCGCGGCACGGTGTGGTCAACGTGGTCAACAAACGAGAGTCATCAAGATGACCGTACGTGAGAGGTCGCGGTGGGGACGCACCACGCCCATGGACGATGCATGCAATGGAACGCGGCGAGGTCAACGTGGTCAAGGAACGACTTCCATCGGAAGTATAGGGGTTGTTTGGTTTGCCGGCTGTCCATGGGTGGATGGGGGATAGCCATATTTTAGGATGATACCAGCCGTTTGGAAGAGAGGATACGTGGATATGGGCAGCCATGTTTAGAGAATATTCGATGTAAAACCTGGTTGACGTAGAGCCGCCATATTCTCGCGGACGAGGGCAGCCACTCGCGTTCTCCTCGCTGAAACGCTTTTCCCATCTCCCACCTCCCGAACAGAATCCTCACGCCATGTTCGCCTCGAACAAAAATAGCGCATTGCACAGCGGGTGTGGGATTTTTGATTGGGTGGTGGCACAGCTTGAGGAAAGGCGGCGGTCCTCTCCTTTTCTCTCCTTCTCTCCTTCCCGCCAAACAACATGGTCAGATTTCCAGAGTCTGACAGCTCCCGTCCGACACCAGCGAAGGGGGCTGGTGGTGGACAAGACGACGAGGAAGGAAGTCGATGGAGAGAGCTGGGTGGTGTGGAGGTGAGGGTTGGGCCTCGATGCTTCTTCTCATATGAAAAATAGTTCATGCTTCATCTGTATGTGGTTAGGCAGTGCCAACGCCAACAAGAGCATCAATATTCAAACAAATGATCATCTTGTTCGTGAATAGAACAATAACAATGTTGTTTACGCTATGTATGGGCCATCGTAAGTGCAACATGTGTGTGTGTGTGTATGCCACAAGTGTACATGTTGTTTAATTTTTGAATAATTTTTATAATAACAACATGTTTTGGTTTTGTTTCCTTTGTTATCTGGATAGTTGATATATGGTTTTTCCAAACAACATATTTATCTTTGAATGGAATTATACCCATTTATGAAACAACATATTGCATGATTGCATGTAATGTAGGTAATCTCACAACTCTAAGAAAAAGGTCAACACTTAAAAAAACATATTTTATGTAAAAAAATGTTTGCCCTCGATCGCTGGGACCCACCGACAGCCACCGATTTCGTGAAAAAACGCTCCCCCAGTGTCACTCGGACCCACCGGAAGTGCCTCCTTATTACGCACAAAAATGAATACTCCCCCGGCTAGCTGGGACCCACCTTGGTGGAGGCTGACTTAGGGCCTACTAAGTTGACGGGACGAAGGGCTTTGTCAACTTAGTCAATATGAACGATTCTAGCTCCAAAGGACCGTGACGATGTCCATCCAACGGTCAGTAGTGCTTCTTCAACCTCTGGTCTTCATGCCCCACTACCTAAAGCAACGCCGGTCGTAAGTCAGATGTTCCTGCTCCCGTGGTCGGGCCAGGTTGCCAGCGAGGCCTCACCGCCCCTACTATTCCCACACTGCCAGGCTCCTGCGCGCGACGGCAGCCTCACACCGCAGCCGAACCAATGAACCTCAGATTTCTCTCCTGCTGGCTTCCACTGCGCTTTTCCCCGGCCTACATCGTCCCCTTCCTAGGCCTCGCCATCGCCCAATTGCATGGTGATCTCCAGCAAGCGTGGTCAACGTGGTCAAGGAACCACTTCCATCTCAAGAGTACTGTGACGGAGAGGGTCGATACCTGGGTCCACGACCACAGCCCTGTTTTTTGGTGATTTGCCAAGTAAGTCGCTTGTCGTGCCTTGTTGGGCTGCAAACCTTTCAAGACGAGGAGAGCTTTCATCTGGCCGGCCGAGAAAATGGCCCATCAAGAATGAGAAATGGGATGTACATTTTTAAAACACATCAAACCGCAATTAGTTTCAAATATCTTTTTTCATTTCAAGATTTTAAATTACATTAATTTTTATGCGTGAGAATTTGTTGGATTTTATATTGATATACATTTATTTTTAAATCAGTTTGAATGTGAGTCTAAATTTTGGATTAAAAATAGTTCTGACCGCACTTAAAATATGCAAAATTTCAGATAATTTTTTAACCGTGGCCACAATATGGGCTGTAATGCTAACAAAAAGAATATGGGCTCCAAAAAACCTTAAGAATTAGCAAATGGGCTATAAATTATTAGAAATAATGGCGATGGGTTGTATGTTGTTTTCCATGATTTGAGGCTTTCTAAAAAAGGTTAACGCATAAGCAAGTGATTGTTGATGTCCATCGAACGGTCGCCCCGCTTCTTCAATCTCGCTCTTTCCTGCCCAAATTACCAAACAAGCGCCATGGAATGCCTCCTTCTCCTCCTCAAGGCCAGGGTTGTATCGCTGCAGCCTCACCGCCCCACCGCACTCCCATCACTAGCCTAGCCATCCTCTACTCACCCACACCTGTCCTTTATTCTCCGCGACGGCAGACGAACCAAGAAACCCTTGTACAACAGACTCCCCTCCGCTGTGGGAAACAACTACGAGTCTTCCCGCCTCGCTGTCGTTTCCTTCCTAGGCCTTGCCGTCGCCCACCGCCTCGGTACTCTCGGTGCGGCTTTAGTCAACGTGGTCAACGACCGACATGCATCCGAAGTGGATCAGACGGAGAGGCCGACAGATTGGGTCCACGGCTGCACGTAAGGAAATGCCTCCTTATTACGCATAAAATAATGATTCCTCCACCTGACATCGTGGACCCACCAAAAGGGCCTCAGATTTCGTGAAAAAGTTACCGCCACGACACTCGGACCGACCAGCTATATCTTCGCACGCAAGGAAGTGCCTCCTTATTACACAAAAAATGAATACTCCCCGTTAGTGGGACCCAAAGATAGTGGCAGGATGACTGTGGGCCTACTAAGTTAACGGGACGGAGGGCTTTGTCAACTTAGTCAATATGCATGATTCTAGCTCCAAAGGACTGCACGATGTCCATCCAACGGTCGAGTGCTTCTTCAACCTCTGGTCTTATTTGCTCCATGCCGCCTAAACCAGGGCGGTCGTGCTCTCGTGCTCCTGCCTCCGTGTGCCCGGTGCAAGGCATGTGAGGCCTCACCGCCTCTACTACTCCCACGCTGGCCAGGCCATCCTCTACTCACCCACACCCCTCGTTATTCTCGGGCAACGGGCAGCCCCACACCACAAGCAAACCAGTGAACCTCAGACTCTTCACGCAGGCATCCACCGCTGCCTTTTCCCGGCCTCGCCGCCCCTTCCTAGGCTCGCCGTCGTCCACCGCCACTGGTGCTCTCGCCCCAGCCAGGTCAA